>RJWM01001519.1:83388-153787 GCA_004363535.1 Dasyprocta punctata | reverse complement strand
CAGCAGCATGGGGGAGCTGCTCTGAGGAGGCACTGTGGCCCTCCCGGGCTGCATCCCCGGGTCTGTGGGTCGTGAGTTGGCCCTGGACTGAGCTCCGGGGAGGCAGGCTCATGCCCGCTGCATTCACCCCTGGGCTGACTGCACAGGAGACGACAGGGACCTACTGGCTCTTAATTCATAGTCGCCGAGGGCACCACTGAGTGTGTGAACGCAGCTGCTGGCATGTCTACTGCCGGACTTGGACTCCAGAGTCATGGAATTCTCACAGACGATGAAAATGAATTCTGTTTCTTCAAAATCACTTCTTTATGCTCACACATATCACCTCATGTGTTTTAATTCTCAAATACCTACAGGAAACCAAGAGACCAGAAATCACAAAGGAACATGGAACAAACAAATACAGGGTTGCACGATGAGTGGAAATTCACCTGGATGTGAAATCCAGGCTGCCTGGCATGCACAGCCCTACCCTAACAACTTTAAAATAAACTTGATATTCTGCTTCTTGCTTTGTATTATAAATGCAACTCTCACGATTACAACTGTTTGTCCAAAAGTATCTTCTGTTCAATTAAAGATTTTTAATGTCACTCTTACTACTTTTGATATTAAAACAAGACAGAAATTATAGGAAAGACATTTTTCTTTCTTTTCTTTTAGTTTTTGCTTCAAAATTAAGCTATTATTAGGGAGGAACCACAAAGTTGGCAAGCGCCTGGAGCTGACAGTTTGGTGAGGTTCAGTGGTGCTTTATCGCAAGGAGGGTTTGGTAATTTGGGAGGCCAGCTGAGGAGTCTGTTCATGGAGAGGCCCCTCGTGCCCACTGGCAGAGCTGCAGCTGTGAAGATCTTTCAGAGGCAGCAGAGCCTGAACCAAGTGTTTGTGGTGTAGTTTATGTACAGGATCACCCCAGGAGCAGGAGGAAAGGGTCCAGCATAGTAAGAGAAAAAGGCAGCGTGCGGCACATTGCAAGGTCACCACTCGGGGCAGCCGAGCTCAGAGATAAACCCAGTTTCTAAACGGTCCTGCAGAGGTGGACCCAACTGCGGACACCTCTTCTCCTGAAGGAAGTCACTGTGCTTCCAGCCGCACAGGCACACTTGTCTACCCAGCTCCCAGGGAACGCGAGGCAGAAGAGTGCTGCGCGGGAAGTAGATGCACTGCGATAGCAGCTGGCGTTAGTCGGTCTGTGTGGCTGAAACAAAGGAGCCGTAGACCGTGTGAGTTAACAGCAGAAAGTGAGTCCTGTCAGTTCTGAAGGTTGGGCAATCCAAGGTGAAGCTGTCACTCAGTTTGGTTCCTGGTGAAGGCCCCTTTCCTGGTTTGCAGAGGGTATCTTTTTGCTGCGTGGAGGTAGGGGCAGGGCTCTCTTCCTCTTCGTGCTAGGGCGTCCATGCCATCATTGCTCTCATGATCTGAGCCCCATGCAAGGTGCCACCTCCAAATATCACATTAGAACTTTAACACATGAACTGTGGGGAGATGCAAACATTCAGATCATGGCAACGCTTGAGGCAGCAGCGTTGGTAGTCGGCAGGCCAGCAGGAAGATACCTGTCTGAATAGCCAAGATACAAGCAGGGCGCAGAGGCCACCACCTCCTATACAGCAGGACTGTCCCGGTGCAGTGAGTGGGCCACTGCTGGGTACAGTGCAGCCGGTAGAAAAGGAATCTTCTGAAATTCTCTCACCAAGGAGGACACCTAGGAGAAAGAATGAGGTTTGACGGGCTCCCAAAGGAGCACTCGTGGTCACCAAGAGAAAGGCCAAGGCAGGACACAGGACAAGTGGCTGGACTACACGGTCTGCTTTCCAGTAGAGGTTGCCAGAAACCCGGAAGCAACAGGACTGGCTGTGTCTCCTGGATCCTATTTGGGTCTTTTCCTCAGTTTGTTTCCACTTACATTATCAGACTATTTTTGCCATGATCACTACTTAAAACCATTTTGGGGTCCAGAATCCATTGCTTTCAGCATTTTATATGAAACACGTTGTCTGTTTGTCCAGGCCATGGACTGTGCTTCTGTCTTTCTGTAGCTTTGGTTTAGCGCAGGGTTGGGTGTGTCACATGTGCTCACTGAGATCTTTCCAGGTTAGATGTTTGGCCATCTGTCCCCATTTCCTTGTCACCCAGTGATGGTAGTGGTGGGGGCACAGTGCACTTGATGCTATCGGGAATTTTCTGAACCTGTGACTATTACTGTTCTTAAAATTTACTCATGGCATGGGGCAAAGCCCTTTTATCCTACAAGAACAGAGCTGCTGGGTCTGCAGAGAGTGAGACACCATGTCCGTGCTGCTTTTGGATTGTATTATGGGTCTTCACTCCAGGCGCTGCTTGCCGCCTCTGAACTAGCACCTTTCAAGGCCCACCCTGTTCCATCACTCTTGTCCACGGAGTGGCCGCTGCTTAGCCCATAGGTTTCTTCCCTTTGTCCAGGCTGCGACTCCTTACGCCTCTCACAGGAATGGCAGGTTGCAGCACGTGAGAGAGTCCCAAGTGCAGGCTCCGTAAACCAACACCCTTCCTGTGGGCCGTGTGCACCAGGGACCAAGGTTGCTGTCATCATGAGGTGCTTTGGGGAGGAATGTCCAGGAAGAGTGGCTGACTTGAAAATCAAGACTTCCTCTGCAGCCCAAGGCTACATAGCTCTCATCTGTACTGTCTGGATCATATCACATGAAACTAGTTTTTGTTTTGGAGAAAATTACAAAATTAATGGGTGAAATAAATGCAGCAGATGCCATTAGAGAAGAATTTTATGTAGTAGGCTGTGAAAATTTTGTTGGCGAAATAAGATCTAATTAGTTTGGCTGGGCTACAGTGCAATGAATTAAGGTGGCAGAGTAATTAATAGCGATAGTTTGGGTCTCTTTGTCAATTTTGCTTCCATTTAAATTGTTGGGTATTTTTGCCAAGGTCCCTATTCGAAACCAGCTTTGAGAGCCTTTTTCAGTATTCCTATCCCCCCAAATGTGAGATGATTCTAACAGAGTAGTTTTTTTCCTATAGGTCACATAGTCTTTGTTCTTCTGGCTGCTTGAGAATCTTGGCTTTGATTCTCTACTGATTGGTCTGATGAGTGCTTTGATAATCTCCTCTTCTGCTCTGCTATCCTTCCATCGTTCTGTTCACGTAACAGACATCTAAGAGCACCTGTTTGTTCTTCTAATTAGAGACTTACAGTGAAAGACACAGTGTTGGTCTTCAGGAGCTTACGGCCTCGTGGGGAAGACAGAGTGTAGTTTCGTAAGTGCTGCGATTCATCTGTGTGCTGGGCGTTAGTGTGAGAAGTGTGGGAATCGGCTCGGGGCAGGACGATAGTTTGACTAAGCTTTTTTGAGGTATGACTGACAAATAGCCCTCAGACATTCGTGGGGTGTATAATGTGATGACTTGCTATAAGTTTAAGTTTTGAAATGATAACCGAAATCAAATTAATTAGCATAACATTTGCATTACTGTGTGTGTGGTGAGAATTATTAATCTATTCTCTTAGTGCTTTTCAAGTATGTAATGCACTACTAACTATACACCTCCAGTGTTAACTGCAGTCACATTTAGTCTCCAGAGCTGACTCATTTTATAACTGAACTTTTATACTTGTTAACTAACATCAGCCCGTTTCTCCCACCCCTGAACTCCTGGTAGCCACCATTTGACTCTGTATCTATGAATTCACCATTTTTTAGATTCCACATATAGGTGAGATTTTACTTAGCATGATAGCCTCCAAGTCCATCTCTCTTGCCATTTGTCATAAACAATAAGATTTTCTTCTGCTTAGCCTGTATCACACCCATGCATGCGTATGCACTTGTATGTGTGTGCACACGTGTGTCACAGTGTTTCCATCTACTCATCCATCAGTGGACACTTATTATTTCCATGTCTTAGATATTGAGTTTCACTGCCTTTTGAAGAAAAAAGAGAAATTATGGTAAGCAGAAACTACTGATGCATTCAAGTGAAGAATGACGTGATCAGATCTTTTGTTTAGAAAGATCACCCTAGGAGCACTGTGGAAGATGCTTTAGAGAATAAGGGACCTCAAACTTAGAGATTATTTTTGTATAATTTGGCAAGAGACATTTGGGACCAGAACTGATACAGCCAGCAAAGAAAGGATGGCAGGAACTATTCCTAAAGTGGGCTTAAAGGTCGGAGAGTGGTTGATGGGTGCTGGTGTTGTAACAGCCTGCACAGGAGGAAGTGTGGAGGACTTCTGGTTTCCTAGCCTGGTGCTTGCTACATGGTGCTACCACCTCCCAGAGTGGGGAACGCAGGAGGAGAGTTAGGCTAGGGTAGCGGATAGGAGAGGAGGAAAATAACAGATTTAACATTTATTTAGCACTTACTGTATCATTGGTAGGCACCATCTAAACCAGTAAACTGATAATGACTTTTTAAGTAAGTACAATAATCCCCATTTTATAGGCACGGAGAAGTAAGTCACTTTCACGAGGTTATGAAGCTAAAATGCGGCAGAGCAGCTTCTCTCTCAGGTTGGTACCACTCTGGTTTAGAGATGATGGGCTCATTCTAGTCTTCACAGTATGCAAACGTCCTGTAGCCAGGCCCATGTAGATGTCCTTACACAAGGACACCCCCCCTCCAGCCGCCAAGGGCAGCCACTGGGGGCTATGAAGTTGTGACATTGACGAAGGTGTTTTTGGAAAGCCTCCGCCAGGCAGGCTGGCTATCTGCTTTCCGAACTTGATTTGTGGAGTGCTAATGCTTCTTCCTCTCTTCTGTGTCCAGCGCCTCTCAGCTGCACTTTTGCTTACCAGACACATATTTCCAAAAGACCTACAATGTGCTGCGACATGACAAACAGGGCAGTCATAATCTCTTCTTCTCAGATTACAGTCCGCGTGTCCATCAAGGACGGGGTTTGGAAAGGAACTGATATTTCTTATTCTTCCCTTGGTGACAATATTAACCACTCTTCTTAAGCACCAGCTCTCGCAGGGAGATAAAGAACTTGGCTGTCTGGAGGCAGGATTATAGGCAGAAGAGTGATATTTGGACAGAGAGGAGAAGAGGTGACATTGCAGAGCGGTCTTCCAAAGACCTCTGAAATAGCACTGAGTTCATGGCAGCCAGGTGACCCAGCAGGCAACACAAGACCTATCCTGTGGGCCCTGGCCCAGCCTCCCCATGGTGATCACTCACCTCTGGCCCATGGTCTTGCCTCCGCCTGAACGCTCAGTGCTGTTGACAGCTGTTGAAGATGTGCACAGTTCTCTAGCTGCTCCTGACCCTCTTTTCCTAGGTTCACTCCCAAATCTCCTGAAAAACATCTGGTCTCACCAATCTAGACCTGGAGCATTGAAAGTCAGAGAAGAAAGCAGGCTGGACGTGGTGAAATGCTTTCTGGCAGTGGGGTTCTCTGGGATTCTGGCTCTTCACTGGAAATCTTGGCCAGGAGGAAGATCAAACACTGGAACAAGGGTTGGACTGAGAGCATCCTAACAGCCAGGAGGACGAATAAGGTTGTGTCCGGGACACTTTCCACCTCCATCTAAGGCTTCCTGACCTCTCAGACCTTCTGAGTTTGCTCAGGATGGACAGTGCCTCCGGAGCAGGATGGAGGGCACGTTCCAACTTTGGTTTGCTGTGCTAAGGCCTGCTCTTCTTCAGTCAGTGAGCCAGGGGCTCACTTCTTGTCTCCACGTGTGGCTTTCATTAACATCCTGAGATTTCATCCCTTGGAGCTTAGAGCTCTTTCTCATTTCCTTTTAAACATCTTCTTACACATGCAGAAGGCCTTTGATACCTGCCCCCCTCACTGCATGGGTAAAGTGCTTAGCAGTGTGAGTCTTGCTTGTCATCTAGGTTGTCGTGGTCTGTAGCTGCCTTTTGATGCCCCTACTCAAGTCGTAGGTTCTTCACAACCAAAATTGGGAAATTTCATTACCCCTTGCTCTGGTCTCATTTGAGGCCATGTTTGGGGACATGGCTTGCTAACCTTTCAATTGACAAGAGCATCTGAGCTGTTACAAGATCCCTTCAGGTTATGGTTTCTAATTTAGCTTACTTCCTCTGTAGAGACCATCCAAGAGAAATATTTCTCGCGTGAAATTATTTTTGGAGACTCTCCAAATCAACAAGTCCCTTCTCTACCCTCAAGGGGTTGGAGGGCTGTGGATTTGCCAAAGTTAATAATATTAATCTGTCCATCATATTAGAAACTCATTGTGTTGGAGAATAAAGGGAGCTATTCTCTCCAGGCCTGACCCACATGGCACTGTTCGCTCTGTGACGGTCCTGTGGAGTGCTTCGGGATGCACCCCCGAATCCCAGCTTATCCCTTTCCTGGGACTTTAAATCCTAGGGGCCACGCCATCACAAACAGCCCAGAGACTGCTGTGTTCTTTGGTACCTCTGGGCCTCAGGCATTTCTCGCTAGAGTCTTGATTCCTTCCAGGGTTGCACTGATACATGGAGATCAAACTTGGCAGCCTGGGGTGAGGTTATTGGCAAAGCAGTCCCTGCAAGTAGGTGACTGGGATCTTTGCCTTTTGTTAATTCACGATCCAATAACTGAAAGCTAAACGTTAGCCCAGGAGATAAAAGGGATAGTAACATTTTTGAGAACTTATAAGCACTTGTATAAAACAAGAATTATTTAATTCTCCTGACAACTATATGGGGCAGGAGTAAATTTTACCCATCTTTTACAGATGAGGAAACAGAGACATAGTTAAGTAACCTGCCCAAGATCACACAGCTAGTCTGCAGAAGAGTCAATACACGAACCCACATCTTCTGTCTGTGAATCTAAGTGATCTTCAGGTGTCCATTCAATTTTGGGCATTGTTAACATTCAATGCAGATGTCAGCAGTTCGCAGTGTCGCACTATGGAGATTTAGAGAACATGTGCTAAACTGCACCAAGCTGAATCACCGACTTTTAGGTCCCTTTTACACACATGGAGAGCAGTTTATTATTGTGAGGCCACCTTAGTCCAAAACTGGAGAGTACATTTGTTGGAAATTATTTTAGAGTTGACGTGGAGATAGTTAAAGTAGTTTGGAATTATGAAGCCTCCATGCTCTTAAACTTTTTTTTGTTGTGAAGCACGTTTACAATGAGCTTCAGAGAAATTAAGATAGAACAGTATGGGCCTTGTGCAGGGTGAGTCTCAGGGCTACAACTTGCTTGTCGTGTGACCCCCTCAGGGCCACAGAGCTCCCACTAATTGAAGGGAGACTTGGGACATGCTGTCCTCCTGGGGTACAACTGCCACTGTCTGTAGATCCAAGAATTTAGGTATTGAAAGGAAGCCATTTGAAGTCTATAACCACTTTACCCACTGATGGTTTGATAAATAGCCATACGGCATTTTCTACGGGCATAAGGATTTGCAGAAGTGCTGAGCAGTGGGATTAGAAGTAGACCCTGACTCTACTTGCTTATAGGGATGGAACAGATGGGTGAACTGAACTGATTATTGTCCTCTGAGGAAATACTGGAATTAGGATCATCAAAACAGTCAGATGTATGTAGCCTGAGGCTCAGCAGGTTCTGGGAGTGACATTTAAGCTGCTCTTTGAAGGATGAGAACATTCCAGTGAATACATGGGAGAGAGGAAGGAAGGGCCTTCCAGTTTGAGGCCTTGGCAGGACCAGAGAGATGGGGACAGAGGATGGGGAAGACCTAGTGGACAGCTCTCCTTGAATGCAGAACTATTACCTCCACATTAGTTAAACCGGGTCCTGTCTCCACGTACCGATATGTGCAGAGCTGGCTAAGCTATTTCCTTCTCTCTTCAGTTGGCTCTAAGCAATGCAGATAAGGCTAGCTGAGGTACTGATATGTGATCCTTAGGACCAGCTGACGATTTCCTGTTTCCTCACATCATTTTCCCTGTTAAATGGCTGAATGCAGCGGGATGGCAGAGCCAGACAGCTCCAGGAATGCCAGCTGGGTACGAGCCCCAAAATAAGAGGCCATGACTTCCTAGGCTACAAAACTTTATACATCAGAAACTGAAGCAACAACCTCCTGAATTCATTCCCACACTACCCCAATCGAGTTATGCAGACTGGTCCTTCTGCCTATCTTTCTCTCTGCATAGTGTAGAGGTGCTTGCTTTCTACCTGGCCAGCTCAGCTCACCTTGCTCATGTAATTCCTGCCATCCTCACTGTCACTCATCCTCAAGCCACTCCCTTCTTCATGAGATAATACGGGGGAGGCCTTGGACCAGGGCTTTGTTCTATGTATCCGCACCTGGACCAGATTCAGGACCCCCTGGATGACCGTAACTTTGAATATGTCTTAGTGTCTCTATTCTCACCATGGATTGCATTGGAGGTGGTAGATGGGAGTTAATTTGCCGTGATTCCAATGATGTTTCAATGGGGTTACAAATACAAACTTTCTGGACCATGATGAGAGTGGAAAAAGGGACCACAGTATTATTTGGATGACAATAAGAGGACACAGTCGGTCTTGGGAAGGTGGAGATGAGATGTGTACTCGTCCAGCTCCCAGCGTGCTTACTCCCCGGCAGAACACTGCGGCTGGTGAGAAGCAGGAGTCCCAGGTGCTGAACTTGGCTTTGACACTGATGAGTTAGTGTCACAAACCATGCGCCCTTCTGAAACAAGAAATTTAGATGAAAATCATGCTTTCCATATATTTCCAGATATTTTCATTTGGGAGATGAAAATATGTGTACAGATGAACAGATAGATTTGGAGGCAACTGTTAAGGACCTGGAGAAAACATCACATGATCTATGTATTATATCATTATGATAAACTTATTTTTAGCAAGAAAAAGCTTTTTTAAATTAAAAAAAATTTTTTTTAATTTTAAAAGAGCAAAGCAAAAAAAGGATAGAAATGATACAGAATTTCAAAAAAATAGTAGGAAAACACTAAGTAATATATTGCATTTGTTATCTTAGAAGTAGTTGTTCAGGTTACAAGATTGCATGAATGGATAAAAAAGATGTGGTATTTTTATACAATGGACTAGTACTCAACTATAAAGAAGGATAATCTTGAGGCTTTTATAGGTAAATGGAGGCAACTTGAGACCATACTTATAAGTGGAATAAATCAAACTCACACTTGTAAATATTGTATTGTCTCTGTAGTGTAAAAAAAACTGAAAGAGTAGTTTGATCATTTATGATAAACATGTATATATTAATTATTTAGAAAAATATAAGTAACACACTATAGTAGTTTTAAACTTACTTTCTTGACCACAAATTGTGATTTTGTGTTTATTTATGTAAAATATTAAATTATTAATGTGTAATGAGTGCATAGAATATGTTTACCTGCTTACAATATCTAAAAAATAAGAGCAGAGGCTGGGCGTGGTGGCACATGCCTTTAATCCCAGCACTCGGGAGGCTGAGGTAGGAGAAGCATTGTGAGTTCAAAGCTGGCTTGGGCTACAATGGGAGCACAAGGCCAGCCTGAGCTACATAGTGCGACCCTGCCTCAAAAACTAGGGCTGGGAGTTTGGCTCAGTGGCTTAAGTGCCTGTCTGGCAGGCGTGAGGTTGTGAGTTCAATCCCCAGTGCTGCAAAAAACAAACAAACAAACAAAAAAAAAACAACAAAAAAAAAAAACCAGAAACAAATTATTACATGAATGACAATGAAAATAAAAACAAAATTCTATCACAGAAAAAAAATCTTTGCTTCAATTATCACACTTAAAGCAATCTTCACACGTTATAACTGCATGTTCCATACACAAATCTTGCTTACATTGACCACGCATATGCTTAGCTTTCCTTTCCTGTTTGACAGGTCATACCTGTCACCTCTCTTTCTTCCTCTTTTGTTAGACACTTCCTGTTACATTATACACCATCCACTTAGCAGGAAAATGAAGTATCAACAAAATAAAATATCAAGTATATACTGAGTGTTTAGAATAAGCATCAACATTTTCCACATTAACTGTTTGCTTACTAGATCTAAAAACTAATGGCAGAAATAAATTCTGTAAGAACTACAATGATAACACAAATAAAACAGAAATGGTCTTTGCTTCAATGATCCCACCCAAGGCAGTCTCCACCCAGGACAGCAGCACTTTCCATACAGCAGTCTCGCTTACACTGACGGCACAAGTGTTTGGTTTTCCTGTCTTCTTTGGTAGGACATAGTTGATATCTTGCTGGTCTTCCTGTTTCCGTAGGAGGTTCTTGTGATGTATCGTCTGTCTGTTCACTGGTCTGCTCCAGAATTCCTTGGAGGAGTTCTTTGGGCAGATATGCATTATTCTTCCTCTGTTGTAATTGATCATTTATTGGTTCCAGTCCCAACCCTTTAAGAAAATTTCTCTGTGATATTTTGTGCTTGTCGTTTTCTTTGTACACTGTGAAACTATTTTTGCCTAATGTGTTTAGGATCAAGTAAAACACAACCATTGGCCAATGCTTTGTGTTTTGAGTGACATCATAGTTGCTGCATAATTTGTCAACAACATCTATTCTGCCTTTACTTTTGTTGCAAAATGTGACCGTTTCTGGCTTCACTTGTTAAGGATTCACTATAAATACTTTTTTGTTTGCTTGTTTCTTTTGAGACAAAGTCTCACTGTGTAGCACAGGCTGACCTTGAATTTACAGGATTCTTCGGTCTCAGCCTCCTGAGTGATGGGATTGCAGGCATGTACTACCATGCCCAACTTTACTATCAATCTTACCATCACTGTGCAACATCGACAGTATCAATACTACTTTGTTTTTCTTTGCCATAATGTACTCCAGGCTAGCCTGGAACTCACTGTGTAGCACAGGCTGACCCTGAGCTCACAGGATCATCCTGTCTCAGCCTTCTAAGTGCTGATATTACAGGCATGTACCACCATGGCCAGCTTTACTGTCAATCTTATCATCATGGTATAATATTGAGAGTATCAATACTACTTTGTTTTTCTACACCAGGTAGGAGACCAACGTTATGTCTTACTGAAATCTATGGTGAACTCACAATATTGTTTCAGGAATCTCAGCCTTGTTCTTGAGAATAGCTCCTGTGCTGGTCAGCTGCTGTTCTTCTAGGAGATGTCACATCGATGTGTAACTTGTGAACCAACTGTTGAATGTGACATTCGGGTTACTTTTTGAAATAGGTGCAACGAGTCTGTTCACAGCATCATATGGTAAAGAGCTGATGGCTGGCTTCCAGGACACATTTCTAAATTCAAGGTGTAAAATGGCTTTGCATCCACCAGGGCATATATTTTTATACCATACATGGAAGGTTTAGTTGGCATATATTGCCAAAGGCTTCAGCAACCATAAAAAGATGCAAATTGTTTGTCAATTGTCATGTATTCTGACAGTGTATAAATTGCTTAGCAGTTTGATACAAAGCTTTCAACAAATAAAAAGAGTTTTTTCTTTCTTGCTGGGTCTTTTTGTCATCAAAACACAGGCAATTTTGAAGGGAACCAAATCTCTTAAGTGATATTATTGCTCTAAAAATCTCAATGCCACGTTAGTCACTTCCCCATAAATCCTTTAGATTCTGATAATTTGACAAAGTCTTGTTATGAAGGCTTTCAGTTCAGATAGTGAGGTGCCATGATAAATATATTTTTGAGTATTACTCTCGATGCATATAGAAAGTTTTCTTGTATTTCATTTTTAGTATATTTCACAACATTTAGCATATCACTTTCAATATGCTATGGAAAATGTCACAGTTTCCAGTGTTGAATCATAGTGCTAGTGTTCCATTCAATAGGGTTCACCCATGGCAAGAGCCTAATACCATGTTCTGACCTAGTTCTAAGTCAGGTATTCATGACCACTTGGTAGCAGTTTGGCCAGGCAAAGGTTTACTTACGTTACTGATTTCTTCCTCATCTGCATCCAGGTCCTCATTCTGCACCTGCTGCTGTCATGCACTGCTGTGCTCGCCGTCCTAACTTCTCTGACTGATGTGATCCCAAGTCATTGGTAACTGAGGCCCTCCATGACTTTCAACCTCCCCTCAAGTTGCAAAAGTGGATATTTATGCAGTGTTGCGCTGAACTGGGCTGGTTCTGAGCGGGCTCTGCCTGGAAAATGAGGGGAAAGCAGAGCCACCTGGAGAGGAGGTGGTGAGCGCTGTGCAGAGCCGGGACTGCTGAGCCTCACGGCTTCTCGGAGTTCAGTGAATGAAGTATTTGCTGTGCACAGTACCAGGGTCTCTATCAGCTCAATCTAGTTCAAAAAGAATTAATTTCACCAGCACTCATTTTATCGGGGGCAGCAGGGATACAATGTCTAGGTGGGTGGGCCCAAGCAGCCTCCAGATCTCCTTGGCATGCCCGCTGTACCCAGCCACAACCAAAAGACTGAGGCACTCCTGGGGTGTGACATCCTTGGTGGCAACACTGTCCATAGTCTCAGCACTAGGTGCCCTCCACTGCTCCTACAGCTGCAGCTAAAGCAAGGCGAGATGTTTGCTAGCATTTATTAATTGTACAGATCAGTGGGTTTCACTGTGCGACGTTTCCATACATGCATGGATCATGTACTGATATCTATCTTTCCTTGACCATAGATTTTTAAAAAGTATTTTTATGCTCGAAATGGTTTCACAAGGGTTCTCATCAATAACTTTTAATTTTTCAAATTCTACATAGTCAACATTTTATGATGTTCACAAAAATTCACAAAGCATAATGCTTGCTCTGTGTTATAGCAGAAGAATTTATATATCATTTATCATACTCAGTAAAGGGAAGTCTTTTCTCTCCCTTAAGTGGAATATGAATGATTCAGTCTCTTAAAGTTTAAAAGATACTTCAAAGTTATGATTTTCTTTAAGTCTACTAGGTTTGTCTTTTTTATCAGTAAATGTGATTTCTTATGAATTGTGACTGGTTTTCAGACCCAAATGAACATAAACATTACTTAAATTGATGATTTTTACCAATGTTTCCACACCGACCTGAGTAATTCTTAGTCTTTAGTACATACACTAAATTATTAAATGATTTCCAGTGAACCATTTTTTAATTTCATTTTTCCAAAGCTGGATTTTTGCTTTGAAGGCATAAACCCTATATTTCCCTCTAGTGTATTGTCATGGGCTTGGCAACAGTAGATTAAGTAGATTCAGGTGCCAGTTAGTGAAGTTATTTCCTGAAGCTAATAATTATTCTTAAGCAAATCTGCAGAATAGGGCTTATTTCTCCCCCTCCCCAAGGTTTTTCTTTTTCTGCTCGTTCATAACTTCTTCATAAATCTTCCTTAGGACAGCCAAGATAATTTCATTTAGAACAACATAGAGTTATATTCTGATCCAATTTCTTTGTATGACCTCAAGTGCATGGATTTCATTAGAATCACCATCCTGATAACATGATTTAAGGTGGAATTCAGATGTTGATAGAGGAGACCTCTGCGGAGAGAGCTGGTGTCTGAGTCCCAGGACGCTGACCTATTGTCCTGTTGTTCTGTTTCTGCAGCAACGTCATTGCCAGCACGAGCCCACATCGTCTTCTCCTGTTGTTATACTTGCTACCAGCTTTCAAGGTGTTGGCTTTAACAACTTCTGTGTCATTTGACATGCTGTCTTATCGTGGTATTATTTAAAAGCAGAACTTTTCCTGTTTCTTTTGGCCTAAAACACAGTGCTGATAATCTATTTTCAGGATAGTAAAATGGGCAACTCTTATATTGTGCAAAATATTTTGTCTCTAGATGTTAATTGACTTTGTAACTTAGCTTTAAAACTGTTAAGATATTGCTGGGATCAAGTCCATGAAAGAACTCCAAAAAATCATAGTGTACACTATAATCTATACAATTTTCATAAAGTACCTGCAAAAACAATTTTGATCTTTACTTTTAACTTATAGATGCCTCTAAGTATATTAAAATACTTTTCCTCATAAGCAAGCTATTTTGGAGTGCTCTCTGGCATAATTCTGTGTTGGCATCATTACTCCTTTAATGTATTTTCCAAGCAAAACTGACATGTAGGTGAGGAAGAGAATTTGGGAGATGGCCAAACCTAACTTGAGATGTTCCTCATTCTATTGCCAAACCAGTGATATATTTTGACTGTACTGTTTATTGTATGAATCTTCTGATTTCCAGATTCAAATTATAGTGACTTTTAATGGTGAGAAAATTAATATCTGTAAAAATTAAGTGAGTATTTAAATATGAAATATTTAAAGTGACTAAGATTTTGGAAGTCCAGAAAATTATCTGCATTGTTAAATTAAGTTGCACAGAAATGTTGAAAAATTAAGCATATGATAAAAATATTAAGAATATTCGAGCATTAATTTTATTTACTTTAACTTAAATTTAATTTTACTTTAATTTTATTTACTTGCAATTCTAAAATTGTTTCAAAAATACACACATTCTCATATGTAAGAAAAATCTTGAACAACTTATATTTAGAATTCATAAATATATAGTATCTGTCTTGTTACCTTTATTGTTGCTGAGACAAAATACTTGACACACAATTTTGAAGGGGGAAACGTTTATTTAGCTCACAGTTTGTAGAGGTTTCAGTTCATAATTGGCTGGCTCCAAGGCAGCGTGGCTTGGCAGAGAGGCGTTGCAGGAGAGAAGCAGTTTGGGGTGGGCAGAAGGTAGCAAAGCAACAAAGGACGACCACAGCTCTTCCTACCCCTTATATCTTATCCAGGCTACTTAGAATGGGTAACACTCACATCCTTAATCCTAGGGTTCTTGCTCGTAGCATTGCACCATGAATCAATTCCAGTGTCACACATTCTAGATCCAGCCACCTCTGAAAAAGTCCAAACTACGTTCTATTTTTCCTGGGCTTCTGTGTCCATGGGGCAGCCTACCACCATATCTTGTGTGGTTCTAATAAATTCTTTCTCTTTACTAACTCTCATTGGCATGAGGCTTTGGGGGGACATCTAGACACAAACCATCCTTTAATTAACTGGTTTACTTAAATAATATTCAATATTACTTGGTATTAGAATTTTTTTTTGGGTACCAGGGATTGAACGCATGACCTCACACTTACCAGGCCAACACTTGAGCGACTGAGCTAAACCCCCAGCCCTAAGTATTATCTTTAAATCTAAAAACATATAATAACTTACTGTGAAATTGCACCACGAAAAGGTCTCAAACCTGTGTGTGTCCTTATGCTTCACCCCATTCTTTGATTAAGATGAAAAGAGGTAGCCTCTGAGTTGTCAGGAGGCAATTTCCCCCAGAGATCTGACCTAAGGTAACCAAGACCCTTATTTATATGAAAAAAAGAGACCCTTAATTGGGGGACTACACATTTCTAGCCTGCTTACAAGAGGTGAGAGAGAGAGATCAAGAGAGCAAGAGAAAGAGTTGAACATAAATCTTGCATCCACATTCAATGATTGCTTTATGCTAGTGCACATACTTCGTGTTATTGCTATGCACCTTCTGCATATGCTAATGTTTTATAAAAACCATATATAATTGCAATGGACTCCACTCACAGGACTGCTCTGTTTGTGAAGTAGACCCCTTTGTTGTTCTTCCCTGGGCTTCTGGGTCCACGGGGCAGCCCACCACCATACCATGTGATTCTAACAAATTCTTTCTCTGTAGTAATTCTCATTGGTCATATCAGATTTCCATCTTTTGTGAGTCAAAGAACTCATGGAGCCAGTGACAGAATGTGATGATTTGTGTCAAATGCAGAGCACAGATTCTGGGAATTAGTAGGTAATTGTTAAATAAATGGTAGCTGCTATTTCTTTTGCTGCTCTAAATACTGTTACTCTCATTGGTGAATTTTTCACCTTTGAGATTAAGACACCTGACTGCTCACTGGGCAGTGCCTCTTCTTTTACTTTTTGGGTTATTGTCATTAACTGACCTGAAATCTGCTAGGAAAGATGATCACACCTAGTGGTGGATACCATAGCAGCAAGTATTCTACTCTCCTTTTTGTAAATGCAAAACAAAGCCAAAATTTCAAGTTCAGTGTAACTGAAAAGCTCAAGCACAATGTTCAGAGAACTTAGAAAATTATGTAACAGAATTTCTTCATTATAGATTGTTTAAAAAATTTTAAACTCTGAAAATATCCAGTTTCCTGTGCAAATGGATAAACCTAGTTTTCTGAACCTCTTCACTCAATGAATTCATGAAGTGAGTTTCTCTCTCTACCTCTGAAATCATAATTAAAAATCAAATGCATACTCTCACAAATGAAAGGCATCCTGATCTTGTTTTCTTAACATCATTTAAAAACCATACTTGACTTCAGCTAATACACAAGATCATTCCAAATCGAGTCTACTATGTTGACTAGCTTACTATCATTAGCACTAGCTTCTACTGGTGGGGCACTTAGTAAAGTGAAAAATAGGTTCTGGCAATTATACTTCGTAAAATAGAAAAAATCAGCTATGTATGTGCTTGTAGTGGTCTTATTGTTTATGAAGTGCATACTATACTTTATCTCTTTGATTCTTTGATTGTAAAGACATCATCTCAAGGAGACCTCTCCACTGTAACTGCAGTTAAAGAAACTGAGTCTGCTGTATCAAAAGACCTCTGGTGGCTAATTTAACATGCTAACTTGACTGGATCTGGAGATGCCTATATATTTGGTTGTGCATGATTTTCTGTTGTGTTGGTAATGGTGTTTCTAATGAGCTGAGCATTGAATGAGTGGACTGTCAAGAAGTGGACCCTGTCCCGTGTGGGAAGTGCTGCTCAATATGTTGAGGGCCCAAAAAGAACAAAATGATGGAGGGAGGAGAAATTTGCTCGCTTTTTGGCCTTCTTGGAGCTGGGACACATCAGGTCATCTTTTCCTGCCATCAGACTTGTACACGGGGTTCTCAGGTCTTCAGACTCTCTAGGCTCACTGAGAGCAGGTCACGAGACTTCTCTGCATGCATAGTCTTGTGAGTCCTTCCTCGTAATAAAGCTTTTATGCCCCGCTGGTTCTGTTTCCCTAGAGAATCCTAATACGTAGCCGTACTAGGTCATCCTTTTGTTGGGAAGAAGACTCTGGACTGCCTTAGAGATAGGTTCCCTAGAGCTCAGGTGAGGAATAATGTAAAAAATTACAAGAATCATGAACAGCTGATCCTTTCCAGAAACACAGCATGTCACTGTGGGAAAAACCTGAGGGAACGTGAACTCGATCACTCTGCTGGAAGACGTGTCATTTCGGAAGGAGCTCTTCAGTTGGCATGGCTTATAGTTATTGGGTACAAGACCCAAGGTTTAAATCCAGGGTTTCTGATACATAGTTCAGGATTCTTTCTTCAAAACTTGTCACTAATTCTTACTCTTAACAGAGAGATGCTGCCCATTTCCCTCATTCTATGCCTGGTTACTTAGGACTTCCTTTAGGACAAAGCACATGTCTTATGCTCTTCTAAGCCTCCTGGAAAAGCACATGGGTTGAGAGTGTTTTTCCCTCCTCTCCTACCTCTCTCCTGAATTGTGAATCTTTCAGGGGTAAGAAGTAGTGGCCACAATTTTGAAATTACGAAACTTGAAGGATTAGAACGATGATAGGGACCTAAAAAATGAATGCGATTACATGTTGCTAATGGCAACCTTCCAAAGGGAAATAGGTTGGGTGGGGGTGACTTTGAGATAGTACCAAGGATTTTATACAACCCCTGCCTCTAGCCTTTAGAGCTGGATGCCTGCTCATTCTGGATCCTTTTATGCCTCCTGATAATAACCAGTTGATGACTGATCATGCATGTGAAGAAAAAGATTAAAGATTTTGTAACAAAAGCTTTTGGCCTGAATTTCTACCATATATATTTACAGCATCCAATTATTTGGATAAATGTTGAGAAATAGGTTTTGGTAACATGTCTCACTCCATCTTGATCAGGCAACTGAAAGTGCATTTTGGAATCATTAGGCATTGGCATTTTTCATTCCTCCATTGGATATAAGCACCGCATGTCAATAATAGAACGCCAGGAGACAGCCATTGCTGTGGACCAAATCGAGACCGACATCTGTTTGGAAGACTCAGGCTCATCTCTCATTTCCCCAAAGCACCTCATCAAGGTCAAGTAAGAAAAAATTGGCTTTCACTTTTATGTCTCAGACTCCTCAAAACTATCCTGAACTATGTGATCCTGTTTTCTTGATGACTCAGGCCAAGGATGGATCAAGTATCTGCTGTACCTGGCCTGGCTGACGGCAATAATCAAGTTCAACACTTAATTGTCAAGTTTCCCATTGCCGTTGTGCTGTTTAGACCGAGTTTCAGAAAGGCAGGAAAGTCCCAGCTATAAATAAAACAAGACTGCGCATGAGGACTAGGAAATGCAGCATTTATGAAGCCCCAGATGCAGAGCAGAGGGAATTCAGAGTGCAATATTTAATTACTTCATCATTGGAAACTAATTACCAATTGGGGAGTGTTTTCATTTGTGGAACATAGATTGATTAGTAGGATCACCACAGTTCTAGTTTCCTTACTACTGATTACATCTTTCATAGAAGAAAAATGGGTTAGTTTTAACAAGCTCGAGTCAAGCTAGAGACAAGCAGTGTTCCCGAAGAGTGATTGCACAGGATTAGTGTTATTCAATAGGCAAAGGGGTATTGAGTTCAGGGGTTTTCCTGATAGACTATTAGAGATAAATTTTGCATTTGGGATTTCCTTCTCTGTAATAGGTGAGGTTGTATTTTTCATTCAGGAAGTTAATTTGTTTGTCCCACAAAACGTTTCAATCAATGTTGTGCATGTTCAGTGACCTGGGGCCTTGAGGCTAAGTTTTGTCCCGGGTAGTGGACATAGATATATTGCTTAAAGACCAAGTTTGGAAAATCAGGACCTCTGTAGCAACTTTTTCAAACACTGAAATCTAAGAGCTCTGGCCTCATGATGGAGCACTGTGAGCAGCAGGAGTCAGGCTCTGGAGAGGAGAGCATTATAGGGAGTCATTTTGGGGGAGTGGAGGTGCATTGTTTGACATCTGTATTCCCAGGCTGGCTTCTCCTTCTCAGGGTATCCCATATCACACAGGTATCCAATCTCTTCACACTCTCTTGACTTTTCCCTTGCTAATTCTTCTCCACCAAAAGATCGATTTAAGTCAGCATGTGCCCTGGTCTCTCATTAAGATGGAAAAGAATTTTAGGACCCAATTGTCAGGTGCACTATGGCTCCTGAAATCACGCGGCCAGGCAGACACGCTCCTCTGGCCAGGGTGGAGGGTCTTCCTACGGGAAACACTAAGAGATGGTCTGGTGCAGTTGGAAGAATGCTGGAGTAGAGCCAGCCAGGAAACCTTGGTTTCAGTTCTAGTTCTCCCTGGTCCAATGTGTCCTTGGGCAGGTGAACCGATAGTTTGCATTCATTCCTTCTTGCTTATATATGAGCACCATATGAGACAGGGAAAATGAAAAGGCACTGAAAGACTTGCTATTCGGTTAACGTGATTAACTCTCTGGCAACAAAACTGCATGTCATAGCATTTGAATGCTACCGCTGGCATTTCAGAACATGGCTTAGCCTGTCCCTCTTAATTTCATTGCATACCGGAACTGGGGTTTCTACAGGAGCTGGGGTTTCTACAGGAGATGGAGATGAAGTTATAACTCCAGTCCATGAGACTACAAGACCTTTCTGGGCTTCCCAGAGCTGGCTCTGGAGAACTCCAGACCAGGCCATGAGCTCTCCCTCGAAGAGATGGACTTTAGCGCATACACTAAAGAATCGCTACTGTTCCAAGAAAGGATTTCAACTTGCTGGTTTCGTCACTTAGCTTAAGACATTTTTAGGGTTGACATGGAAACCAATGGGAGCTCCCGAGGGACACACATGGCAACAGACAGGGTGAAGACACTGAATCTTCCCTTCCCATCACCACAGTTTTGGCCCCCGAGCTTAAGATGATAGGCAGATGCTAAAACAAAACTGTGAAAGGTGTTGAAACCACAAGACAAATGACAAAACACAGAAATTTTAGAAATTAAAGCCTTACAGGACCAAGTGAATAAGAGGAGAAAGATCTTAAAATTTAGAGAGGTAAGATATGAAAGGTTAGGACGCACCAAAACAATGTTACAAAAGGAGAAGATTCAAGTGGTTAACACAGCCAAAGACAACTTAAAAGGAAGTTTGGCAAAACAAAGCAAAGTAAGCAAATACTAAGAGATTCAGAGAAAAAAACAGAGTAGACCTGGGGAGCTGAAGGACACAAAAGGAAGGGAAATGGAAAGAGAGAGTGAGTTAACGTGGACAGTGATTAAAGCACATACACAACACTCCAAGGTCAAAGAGGACTTTATGATCAAAAAGAAATTACCTGGAAATAAGTGAATAGAGGCAAAATATAAACTTAAAAATTTCAGAAGTACGAACTGAAAAAAAGTGACAAGCTTGCCCAAATTTCTAGATTTCTAACACAGAAGTAATCAAAATCTTCCTTTGTAATGGTGAAACGTGGCCACTTCCTGCAGAGCCCGGGGTCCTTGTCCTCTGGATGTTTGAGGTTCCACGTGGAGGGCTCCTAAATCCTTCAGGCCAGGGCGTGGTCCCCACCCCACTCCCCACTCCCATTTTTGGTGCAGAAACCTCAGACCACAGGGTCAGGTTGAGTCTCGTGGAGGACCATGTGTTGACGTCCTTTCCCACAGGAACTCCGAACCCCCTGGGGGAGGTAGAGATGTTATTCTCAGCTCTTGGTTCCATAAAGGCAGAGACATCTGAATAGCACTATCAGCTCTTGAGGCCTTACTTTTTGCCCAGGAGTGGCACCAACTCAGTTTATAGAGAATTCTCTCACTTGGTTCTATTATGAAACAGGTTTTACTAATATGCAGGTGTTGCAGGTGAGGTTTATCTGAACCAATAATAATTTACCCTTGGTCTCTTAGCTTGTACGCATTGAAGCTGGTACTGAAGGTCAGTGGGTTCTTAGCCTCTGTTCTTCCTGCCTTTATTCGCCCACAGCCCTGCCAGGGGTCCCCCGTGTGCCCTGTCCCCAGTGAATGAGGTCACTGTCTTTGGAAGCAGTCGTTTGTGCTGAGTTTTCCCTTTAACTGCTGGCTGTTATTGGACACGCGCTCTTGTTAAGTGCAGTAGGACATATCAGCAGGTGATGGTACGCTGACAGATTTGCCAAATACCATTGCCGTTGCTGGTCAGGGAGGAAGGAAGGAAAGATTATAAATTCCAGGAAGGCAGGGGGCATGGTTTTCTGGGTTAGCTTGAACTCGGCACCTTCCAGAACTAGGCTTTCAATAAATAAAGTCACTTGCTTTTGCATTTTCTAATTAGGTCCAAATGAAAAACCAAAGATGTTCCTGATGACAAAAAAGTGGTGTCAATCACATTTCCTCTTTTTCTTCCTGACTAAACTGCTTCTTGAAATAACACGGGGGTGGAGTCTGCCTTGGACTCCTGTGTCCTCCTGGGGAAGTGGTGGATCCATTTCCTTTTAGAGGTCACATTCACAGGGCCAAGGATGGGGCACCCCCTCTGTGTGTGTGTGTGTGTGCGCGCACAGCATGAGAGGTGTCCTGAGGGACGCTGCTGCCCAGAAACCCCTCCGCACTCCTGAACTTCCTGTTGGCAGAGGCGGGGTTGGGGTTAGAGTTAGGATAGGGTTAGGGTTGGGTCCTGGTCTTGGGAAATGACTAAGAGTAAGCAATCCTATTTTCAGGTAGGAAACAGACTAACTACTAAACTCCCGTGATGCTTGACTGCTAGTGGTAACACAGATAACAGGAGCCTGATTATTAGGAAATGGGCGGGGTGCGAGAGGGGAAGAAGGTTTCCCGGATGAGGTCAGGGTGAGGGAAGAAGAGCGGGCATCTCAGGACCTGTCTGCTGCAGGAGTTGTTCCAGCAGTGACTTCCCCGAAGGCAGGAGGGCTGCGCTTGGCTTTCCTCTGCACTCCCCTGGGGCCTCTCTCGGGACCTGAAATGGAAAAGGACTCCAAAAATGAGTGGGCATTGTGGGCGCAGACTGCACAAATGAAGATACAGGTAGGTTTTGCCTTGGTTCTGCCATTATACGGCGTGAATATGAAAATGATGACCACTAGTTATGGGGTCAGAAGAGAAAACTGAGCAAGTGTTCCCCCAGCCCAGGGCTGGTGTGCGGCCTGGGACAGATGTGGCAGAGGATGCAGAAGTAGACTGAGCCCCGCTTTACCCATAGGGAGGTTCCTGGCAGTTGGGGAGACATACTACATCCTAAACAAAGAATGTTATTTTAAAATGTGTGTTTTCGCATTACTAGTAATGCAACAAAAAGCTCTCATATGCTAACGTGATGCAGGAAGGATGTGCTGTGCGATGCTCGCCAAAAGTGTGCAACCTGAACCCAACCAGGAGAAAACATCGGAGAGACCCAGCTCCATTTTCTCCAGAAGTATTAAGGGTATGCTCTGTGTGATTCTGGTTGAGATCCAGGAAAATAAAATAAAAAAATACACTCACCAAAGTTTTACTACAAAGGATCTAGTGAGATAATAGCGAAGTGCCACTACGCTCTGTGAATTAAATAATAGTACTGTTTCAATGTTGATTTCTCATTTTAATAATTATGCCATGGTTGTAAAGGAACTGTGCAGCGGTGTTTAGATGTAGAAAGGCATTATATCTGCAACTTACTCTCGAAGGCTGCAGAAAAATCTAAGAATGTGCTTAGAAAAAAGAAATGGTAAAACAAATTGGGTACAGTATTAACATTTGGAGATCTAGGTAAAAATACATGGGGATTCTTTGTATTAGTTTTTCTATGAATTATTCCAAAATGAAGAGATTACAGAATTATATATTTCTTTGTACAGAAGCAGGATAGCACAGTGGTTCAGGACACAGACTCTGGAGCCAGACTGCCTGGGTTTAAATCCTGGCCATGCTGCTCTGGTCCCAAGCAACACTGGATGAAGCCGTTGCCTACATTAGGTGAGGCCGATGTCTACACTGGCCAGATGTGAGAATCATGTGAGCGAATGGCTGAGCATGCAAGCTCATGGCAATGTGCAACAGATGGCAGCCCTTCCCATGTGACAGAGAGCTCCACACAATGGCTCATCGCTCCTTAGGACTAAGGTAGGTAGTTTACACACATTTTTTGATCTACGGTGCTACGTTGTCAAACACACTGCATATTTAGTTACCATGCCAATCACAGGCAGTATCAGAGGTATAAATATTGTTCCCATTATAGAGAAGTATGAACCAAAAGTCACAAACACACCCAAGGCCCCACGGCCGACAACTGGTACAATCTGGTGCCATCTCAGCTAACGCTCTGGAGGCTCCCTCCTGCTGCTGTGGCTTCTCGCTGATCCTCCTTTGAAGCTTATGAGGGAATAGTTTCTTAGGACAAAGTGCATTCAAGGATCTTCCATTACCTAGGTTGTTATTCACATATCAATGGCACTGGCAAAAGCTGTTATACCTATGTGTGTGAGTTTTCGGGACATGAACTCTCCCAGTGATTACAAACTGGCTCCTTAAACCAGAAAATAAGAGGGAGCTGACCCCTGATCCTGAGGATGGAAACAGGGTAGCTGCCTCCGCAGGGCCTTAGGGCACGAGATTGGAAAGCCCTCGAGGAAGTGTCCTGTGCTGTGTCCTTGTCACTGGACGTGGCTGTGTGAACTACAGCAGACTCTTGGGCATCCCGGAAGCTGTGGATTCTGATTGGCGGGAGGCTCAGAGTCCCCTTGGGTTTTAATCATTGTCTCTCTCAAAAAGCAATAAGCAAAAACAGGAAAGCAGCAGGAGTTTTCTGAGGAACAGTCTTCACTGGACTTCAGAGAGCCCTGAAGTTGGATTTCTGCCTTCCTGGGCTCAGGATCTCCAGTGGGGCCTCAAACCAACAGATGTTATTGCTATAAACCGATCTCCGGCAACCTCGGCTGGAAAGGGAAACACCTTTCAGTTTGTCAGTGATCATAATAACCTCCCCGTATCTGCTCAGAGTGTTATACTTTGCGTGGCTTTGTATCGGACACTTCTAGACACTCTCTCAGCAGTGTGTGGCCTGAGTGGAGCGGAGACTGTGATTCCTGTTGGGCCGATGGTGTAACAGGAGCTTACCGAGGCTAAACAAACAACCTGCAGGCTGATGTGCGCAGGCAGGACCCTACTCACTAGCACTGTCTCTGTCATCTCCCCTTCTTGTCTTGGAGGTTACCGTGATTTTCTTATTTTGCTACTTATGAGTCATCCACCCATTTATTCACTAGCATCTGTCCATCTCAGGCTGCCTCATCTTGCCGTGTCCAGTGCCGCTGTTTTATCTCAACAGCATGCTGAAACCCTCAACAGGGTGCTTGGAAGGAAGAGAAATGGTGAGAATAAATATGTTGCGAACATGATTACAAAATGCACGACAGAAACCGTGCTGAATGTGAACTCTTGATTTAAACTTTCTGGGTAAAAGCCTTTTCTATTGAGAGCTGAAAACGTTCATTCATTCAGTCAGGCCAGGCGCTAAGCTCTCCTCCCCTCTGCCATCCAGGCGAGAGGCTGTGCGTGGTAAGCCACTAAGTCCGAGGAATGGAGGCTCAAGGCTTGAATTCCACACTTGCCACCACCAGGAGCTTTAAGATTGGCACCTAGATGGGCTGACTGGATAATTGACAAAAACCCTCATTTACTGTGACAAGAAAGCAGGAGGTGCAGGGGTACTTCATCCTCATCGCTCACGGGTTCTAGGAGGCACAGTTAAGTCCCAAAGATGATGAGTACCAAGTAGACTGCTTTTGCTGGGAAGGAAAATGAGTCTGGAGGCAAAGGACACCGACGAGTTCTAGCTTTGTGTTGAGAACCACACAAACGACTTGTACCAGGACAGACTCTCCATGTCACAGCACGCCGAGCAGCAAAATCCATGGGTGCAAAAGCAACTGAGCACCAGGGGTGGGAGCGCTTGAAAGCTTTTGTGCAATGTGCTGTGGTCTTCAGTGGCAAGACACTGTCACAGTGCTGCCAAAGATGATGCGGATTGCTCTGGGCAATTACTGCTTCTCTGCTCTGTCCTAATTCCCACACAGATGAAGAGAAAAAGATATAAACAGAAGAGTGTGTGTCCTGTACATAAAGCACACAGACGAATGGATAAAAATTACCCTTTTATAGTATTTCTGTTGAATCAAGAAGTTTATTTCCATATAATTATTTCCTATCAGAGACTAAAATGAAAGACCTTTACGTTTCAGCCCCTAAATTATAGAAATCCTGGCACTTACATTCATTCTTTAAAACTGGACTGAGCGGTCATCTCTTCCAGGAAGCCCTCTTGAACTCACCATTAGTCTTTAACCAGGCTGGGCAAAATGGCCCATCTCAGCTGCGTTAACACATGGGCTGATTTAGATGGTATGCATCATGTTATAATTGCCTGCTTATCTGTCCTGTCACCCTGGAGATTGCATTATATTCATCTTTGCATCCTGACACAATTTCTGGTGCACCTTAGGAAATGTTTTCAGTCAAGCATTTACCAGTTCAGACAAGGCTTGGCTTGTAAACATAATAGGAATTGAGGTCAAGGAACCGTGTGGTTCACTTGGCCATAAACTGCTCATATACTGCACCCTGGCAGCGAGGGCTTTGTAATCTCTTTCACCTCTTATGTGATTATCCTCCCCAAAGTCCCCCGAGCCGTAAAGGACTGGGTTGTTGGAGCAGTTTAATACCTTCCTCACATTGAGCCAACCCTACTTTCATCCTGGAAAGATGACTGACTTCAGGTAAGGCAGGAAAACTCAGGAGACACCCCGTCCCTAGAAAGTCTTCAACAATCCTGCCTGGCCATGGGGAGTTTCCTCTAGTGCACAGAGCATAAGGAACTGTTACGATACGGACACATTTGTACATTTTTAGAAAGATTAAACATGATATAGTACTGGAAGTGAGCATGGGAGACTGAAGCCCTGGGTTTTATGCTTTCCCTTGCTACAGGGGATGGAAAGAATATTGTTTCTCCTTAAAATGATTTATTTAAATGGGTAGGCTAGAATTCTACTCAAAGCCCAGTGTCTGCATGCACCTGTTTAAGTCGGCTTCTTGTTCTCACAGGTATTTAGGCATTGAATTTTCCCCATTAGGAGAGTGATTGACACTGTGGTCCTTACAATAACACATGATTATAACTCTGCAAATGGCAATTACATTCAATGGAAACCAGATGTTGCATGGAATTTGACTCTTTTGGTTTCTTGGTGAAGTAGATGAATTTGTAAAGTAGAAAACCACAATCATTACTCAGATGGACTGTACATGAATTAATGACATAATATCTAAATCATATATGGTTGAAAATAATGATTAACTTAAACTATCAAGATAAGCTAATGAAAAACAGACTCTTAAAAATTAAAGATTTGTTTTCTTCAATATATTTTATTCATATGCTAATCACAATACCAGACTTGTTTTATGTCTCCTCAGCCTCAAACAAGAAAAAAAAAATATTTAAAAAGGAGCCTTTTGGTGGTTCACATTAGGGAGAACGTGAACATCTATGATAGTTTTTCTTGGCTGGTGAATTTTCAGAGTGTCTGAAATCAATCTTTTAAAAATATATTGTTAAGGACAGTTAGCAGTGTTTTATGCTGAATTACACAGAGACAGTGTATTTCTAAGGACCCATTTGGCGTGCAAAGTATCAGCTTTATATCCCTGTGCAAAGCAGAACCTCTCAAATGCAACTTCTTTTTCCCTCTCCAGAGCCCATGTGCAAATGTGTGTGCAACACATGCACACACACACACACACACACACACACGCCAGATGGTGCCACAGGCAGGGAAGGCAATCAGCCTTCCACATAAACTTGCACTATCCCTTGAAAAGCTCAACCTTTGGCGAGCAATCTCCTAAGTGGTTAAGTTTGCAAACCTTGGCCCATCATTTCCACTGTCATGAATGCTCAATGACATCATCACTGTAAAATTAGGAACTCTTTCTTTTCCTGCAGATGTGAAAGTTTGACATTGCATTCCATGGTCCCGTGCCACATTTCATCAGCGTTTTCCTTTGCTTTCTCCAAAGCCTGTGGCCGCATGTGGCGTGTAGATTGCCAGTGCTATTTGGGCTCTCATATCAAATGCTGCTACCTAATCCCAGGCGGCCTTCCACAAGCCCACACCTGCAGCTCATTGAATCCTCCTGGAGTACAAAGGGCTGATTTACAGCACGAAGGATCCAGGCACTGGTTGCAGCTGGGGCTCCAGCAGGAAAAGGAAGTTGTTCATCATCTTGTGTGCATTTCATTAACAATAGTGTACCCGATATGTAGCTTATAGAATAATTTCAAATCACTGACAGAGAGCATTATGGCATTTGGCACTACTAGGAAAAATACTTCAGGATGGGCAAATTAAACCTGAGCGTGAGGTTTCTATGCGACCCTCTGGAACCACGCACACTGATTTACACTAGGTGGGTTGACCTCGTGATAGTTTCTGATTCTTTGGGCATTTTCCCATTTCTCATTTCTTTCCTTTTGTCTTTGAAGCAGCCCTGGGGTAGAACTGGGATATCCTTAGCTTTCTGGCTGTTTTGTGTATTAGCAACCAAGAGCCCTGAGTAACCTAAGCATTGCGTTTAGAAACCACGTCTGTAGCTGGTGGAGTGGGAGCCACAGGGCAGAATGCGACTAGTCGTGTGTCTATTTTTCCTTGAGCTGCAACAGCCCTTGATCTCGATGAGTCCCAGTCAGATACCGAGATGTCAGGGCAGACTCAGGCAGACTCCAGGGAGTAAATAGCAAGAGGGCTTCCTACTTTATTTCATTGCCAACCCCGATTGTGCAAATGTTTCACCGTTGACTTTTACTCCAGAAAAGACCTCATAGTGGAAACGCCACGAGGGTGACGAGGACGAATGAAGGTGAAGGAGGAGACAGAGAAGAGGCAGACCGAGAGCAGGCCATGGTCTGGCTGAGGTCCCTCGGCCCTGAGCAACCTCTGGGCCTGCTTCCTATGGCTACACGGTGGGAGGTGCGGTAAGGACATATAGCTATTTCCTAAGAGGTCTCCCTTTGCTGTTCCTTCCTGGGAGTATCCTGCAGATGTAGATCCTGGTTGAAGGATCTATTATGGAAGGGGAAAGCCTCAGATTAGCTCAAAACAAAAATGACTCAGTAGCTAGGGGCCTCCCTGAATTTGGGGTAAGTTCCATATCAGAAGATTGGGCCGTGAAGTGCAAAATTAAAAAGGAAAGAATTCTGATCAGTTTTTAGTGGCCATTTGAATATCAACTTTTTTTCAAAAGAGCGACAAAAATCAATAAAAATTGCCATTCTCAAGGGAGAAGGAACAGGGAGGAAAAGCAAATTTCTTTTCACTTTGTAATGGTAAACAACTCAGTGCAAGCAGTATCTGATGTGGCTGCGTGGAGCTTGGTTTCCAGTTTCTCTTGATGTGTCAAATGTATCCCTTATGTGAATCATGGTTTAAAAATACTTCCACTCAGTGGGTTTGGGAAATCAATAAGCTTTTATGGTTCTTTCTTTGCTTCACATAATTTCTGATTTCAAAAGAAACTCTGGATAGTCCTCTAAGATGTTTATATATTATGCATTTTAAAAACTAACAATTCTTCCAAGCATTTCCCAACCAATGTTGTTGGAGTGGCTTTTTTTTTTTTTTTTTTGTCTCAAGCTTTTTCCTTTCCCCTTCCTTCTTTCTCTTTAACATAATGCTAATGATTACGAGGCTTTCACATAAATTGAAGCCGGATTTATAAAATGCAATATAAAAATCCTCAGAAAGGAAGATAAATATAACAAGCCATGAAACCATGTTAGCCTCTTCCAGCATTGGAAAGACTACAAACAGGGACGTTAACGGCCAGAGCGTGTGACGTTGCCCAGGTTAGGGGCTTGGGCTCCCAGACAAGCTGCCTTCAGATGAGCTGTCCCGCATTCCCTGATTTCTCTGAATGCAATTCTAATTGCAGATTGGAACATATCCATTCACTTAGTCTGTAAAAATAATTTCCCTCAATATTTACCCAAAGCGCATTATTGCTTATACAGTTGTGAAAAGCATTTAGCACTTTATAATCCTATATTTGCTCCTATGTGGGCCTGGGAGTGTACTCTCCTTACAAAATTCACAAATGCCTAGAAGGCTAACAATTTTTACAAAGTGTTCCTCATGGAAAACATCTGGAAGTTTTCCAGAATGGCATTCCAGATGTTATAGTTTTAGCAGTCACAAAAGTGCACTGCGTATTATATGTGTGTGTGTGTGTGTGTGTGTGTGTGTGTGTCTGAGACAGAGAGAGACAGAGAGCCACCCATGTATGTTTCCTGGTTCTATAGTGCATGTTACTCCTGCACACTGGCTTTCTCTGCTCCACTTCCGGAGCGTTTTGGGTTTGAACTGTTTAGTATTTCACTCTGGACAGCTCTGCTTTCGGGACAGTCACACACCTAGAAGGAGAGGAGCCCGACGCACACTGCTGTCCCCAGAGGTGCGCCAGGAGACGGCATTTTAATTGCCACTTTAAAATTGATTTTTTAAATCTATTCAGAAGAAGGATATGCAGTGAGCATGGGCCCTGGACACACCCTCTGTGCAGGGAGAGAGAAGCCGCCTGCTTTTCCTTCCCAACTCAGTGGAGAAGAGACAACGCCGCAGCTGCCCGGGACCAGCGTGCTGGGCAGAGTAAAGGCTGACACAGGAGCTGCGTGGACCGAGCCCTCCACACCGCCCCGGTGGTCAGACATTCAGGAGGGTACACGATGAATCTAAGTCACTCTCCCTCCTCCTGCCTCCTCTCCCTGCCCCGCCACCCTCCCCCTTCTAGAGAGGGCCCCCCTCTGTAGAAACCAGCCCTTGGGAGACATTGCAGCCCATAGCAATTGGGTCAAAACATGCCTCTCTCCTCAGGATCAGCTCCTCATGGGTCCTGCCCAGTGGGCAGGTCTCCCTTTCGGGACCTCGGCGGAGGGTGCAACAGAACAGGAGAAAAACTAAAGATCTCGGTGTGGGTAGAGATGGAAAGGCAAAGACCAGAGTTCAGGGAGATGTGGGATTTTACAGCAGTGAGCTGCCACCTCCCTAGGGAGAAGGATGAATGGAATCTGTGTCCCTAGGGAACCCACTTCCTCTGAGCTGAAGTATTTCCTGAGCATTACTTTGGACAGAACTCGTTTTGTGTTATGAGTAACTTTCTGGAGATAGGGGAGCATACACTAGAAGGAAAAGACCCTCTGCAAGATGGGCTGTGCGCTCAGAAGGTGGCTGAAGCGTAAGAGGGGGTGGGGAGTCAGGGAGCCTGGGGCAGGGGACCACCTGAGGATGCCGATTGCCCTGCGCTGCTAGAGAGGTGAGGCTTGTTCTTCTAAGCCTGGGGAGAAGCATGAGCCAAGAGACTTGGTCAACAAAGAAAAGCCTTATAAAGCAAGAGCATTGGCGGGACCTGGGGAGAGCACATCTTTTCTTGAGTTTCATTCAGCTCTTGCTCCGCTTGGTCCTGAGGCCTGCAGAGTGCTGTTCCTGCCACACTTCCTGGGGACACGAAAGCTTTCCAGGGGCCATCTCATCTCCTTCAGGGTGCTGAGGGCACGGAGCAGGAGTGCACCCACCGCAGGAGGCTGTGATGACCTGCACAAGACCGGGGACTCCGCGGGACGCTGATTGGAAAATGGCGAATGGTTACGTGTAACCCCGGTTTTCCCATCGTTCTGCAGGCGTGGGCGTCTGTCCCCACATTACCCCACGGAGTTTCTGTGGAGTCCTGCTTTGGCCTTGGGAAAGTCAGCGCTTTTGTCGATGAAGTGGTCTCAGTGGCCCAGGCTGCTGTCCTAGGAACTGTCTGCAGCCTGTTTCCGCTGTTGGTGTCCTGCCAAGGTGGGGGCCGCCATCTCCCATCTCCCTGGCTCCCATAGTCTCCTGGGTTCACCTGTTTCGCAAAGAAACTTCTCCTTTGGGCGGCCCGTTCCCTGTAAGCCCTCAGTCTTGGGCAAACAAGGGCAGCTGGCCACCCTTACGGAAGCAGCTCCCTTGTTTTACCTCCATCCACCTGAGAGAGAGGGTCACGGTCTCCTGCCACCACTCCCCCAACCCACTCCCCCACCCCAGCCGAGGGCCTGGTCAGGGCCAATGCCTGGGCTGGTGCTGATCCCTGGAAGTCCCACCGCACCGATGTGAGGGCACCACAGCTCAGGAGGTGTCAGACAGCGCGCCAAAGCCTGACCCCTCTCTTGGTCTCCACAGGCCCATTCCTTACAAAGCCAAGGGCATGGTTCCTGGCACTGCCCCAAGAGACCAGAAAGTTGGTGGTGTGGCCTAGTGAGGAGAGCCCAGGGCCAAGATTCAGTCATGGACAACACCAGCGTCACCTGTGGGAGTCATAAGCTGTGAAATGAGTATGGTCATACCTGCCTGAGAATCGCTGTGCACAGAAGTACAGTGCTAAGCTTGGCATGTGCTGTTGGCTTTGAGGAGATGTTTGTTTTGTCTCGACCTCGGGAGGGCAGGCTCATCACCAAAGTGAAACGGGTATCCACCGCCCAGTGTGAAGGAAGCCCGTCTCGCGAGCCCTCAGCTGACCACACTGCTGCTCCTCTGTTCCTGGGGTGAGCCCTGCCCTGCCGGGCCATCTTCTATTTCTCTGACCCCCATCGGTTTCCTCCTGGGACCATTTTCACACTGCTCCCTGCCGTCCCTGTCATCCAGCTTGCTGTGGACGGTGCCGCTGTTTCCAGGGCCACCTGCATCTCTCCCATGGGCCTCAAGGGGGCTCTCAGGCTCTCACACTGAGCAACATCCCCAGCCCTCGAAAAGTTTTTTATTTTAAGATAGGCTCTTGGTAAATTGCTAAGTTTCCCAGACTGGGCTCAAATTTGTGATCCTCCTGCCTCAGTCTCCCAGAGTGCTAGAATTACAGGCATGGGCCACCACATCTGGCAGTAGCCCATTTACTTCATGCATGTTTTCCAAACCAGTTCTCCTGGTCTCTTTTTTGGTCTCTCTACCTAAAATACCGTAATACATTTTCTCACCCCTAATCCCAAATCCCTCTGACCTCCTTTTCTCCCTTCAGTAAGATCAGATTTATCTCGTTGAAACTCACTGTATCCCCCCTTCTCCAATTTAAGTCCAAAGAGCTGACTATTGAATTTAAGGTCTTTATCACTTAGTTTTTAGTCTTTGCAGCTCTGTGTCCCACTGCTTCAGCCTCGCGCCTTTCTCTTGGCTGTTCTCTAGCGACAGTGTGCACATTAGTCCTTTGACGTGCTTTCCCCTCAGTGTAAAGAGACTCTTCCTCACCCGTTCTTTAATCCCCAGCCTGACTCTCTCTCCTTGGCTTTGGTGAGATAGAGGAAAGTTGTGGCATGCTGTACAAATGTCTGTTGTAGCCTAAACTCCTTGCGTGATTGGGTTTTATATCCTTGCAACTTTCCCATGGGCCACCATGCTTGGGGTATCTCAGGACACACAATGTCCAGTTGGACAAATCAGCAAAACCCAGTGACAGGCCCAACAGCCAGGAACAGGTCACCGAGGCCCAGGCACTGAGAGTGTGGTCATCCTGAGAGCTCACGGGCGACGCTCACCAGCTGCTACAGTGAGCACTCAAGCTGTGCCACGGAAACCTTGGGTCAGACTGGTGCTGCTGGCCGAGGAGCCCTGGGCTAAGAAGGCCTCCCACCTGCTGAGCTCTAGGGGGACCTCCAGTGTGAATCTTGTCTTTATAACGGCTCCAAAGCTCCTTGCAGTGGAGCTGCGTCACATTACAGGTGTTTAGTTGACAATAAAGAGAGTCCGGGACAGCTGAATGATGCGTCACACACATTACTCCTAAGCAAGGTTTCAGGAACCATGTCTCCCTGCCTTGTATCTATTTTATTTCACTTATGCAGCTCCTAGCACTGGGATGCCTAGATTCAGTCCTGAGTCTGCACTTTCCTCCTGAGCCCGGAGGACTGGCGTGCACATGTGGCATGTTCTGAGTGTGGGTGTGGGATGGAGGTGTCGCCGCGTGGCTCACCTCCCAGGGAGGGTCACGCGCTGCCCATCTCGCGGTCAGCGGATACAGTGTGCTCTGCACCACCCGGGCTTAGTGTGAGCTCCCATTCCCATTCTGTTGTGCTGGTTTATGGGAGCCCAAATGTCCCTCCCAACTTTTCTGTGTGCTTTCAGGGATACTTCTTTATTTTTTATTTTATTTAATTTTGGTACCGGGAATTGAACTCATGACCTCCCGCTTGTTAGGCAGGCGCTGTGCTGCAGAGCTATGTCCCTGGCAGGGATACTTCTTTCAATAAATGCGTGGCCTTTCATCTGCTTTCCAGACGCATCCTGGTCCTTGGATAAGTGAACGGGGCCATTCTTACACTGCTGACCGTGGCTCACGCTTAGCAAACAGTGATGTAGAGCAACTGCCTCTGCTCCTGCCCTGCTCCTAAGTGTGCACACACAAGGGTGTGGAGCAAAGCTGAAGAGAACTCAGGCCAACATAACTTTCTCCACCAAGCTCAGCTAAGCTCACTGACCCTGTTTTGTTTTTTCTACTCAGAAGACAAAGCAGTGTTTGAATTATGCCTGAGTATTGCGGTGCATGTCCGAAATGTCCGGAGGACGGAGAAACCGCTGCACGCCCAGGAGCAGGTGGAAAGGCGAGAAAAAGGCGTCAGGAGACGGGCTGCAGCAGAGCTTTGTGGAGCACAGGAGAAGGGAAAGGGGCTGCCCAAGAACCTGAGTGGTAGACGGGGCAACAAGAATGGGAAGTATTTGGGGGCTCAAAGCAAATGAGTCTAGCTTTGGCCCCAGGGGAACCCAGTTCCCAGGAAGAGAAACCAGCGCTTCGTGGGTGACTACCATTGATAATTCACAGAACGAATTCTCTTTTTTGAGTTAGTGTCCTCCACCTTTATGGACATAGAAAGGAACTGATAAAATGACTCCCCAGGAGGGTGCTTTGCTACTTAGCTGACCCATGGCGCCTGGTGTTCTGCTGGCCAAGCAGTAACAGCGCCTGATGCCATGTTCCCTGCTATTCCCCAAGGCCTTCTTCGGAGGCTTTTGAGAAGGCTGCTGTCCCTTTGTGACCTCGGCTCTCTACCTTTCCGGCCTCTCTGTGGCTGCCATTCCCCATCCTGCTTTCCTCTGTTCTGTTCCTCGTGAGCTTGATTAGAGGTAAACCCGCACGGCAGCCCTCACAGCTGTCTTCCCCACGCTGGGCCCTGCATGGACGCATCTGGTTCTCATTCTCCTCTTGATGCATCGGTTTCCACTTTCACCTCGATCTGTTTACGTATATATTATTCCTGTTTGAAACCCAGAGCTCCTAACTGGTTCTGCACCCCCCTCACAGTAAACGTAGCATCCAAAGGAAATCTGAAGAGAGTTAGACAGGTTGAGAAGAGCTTGTGTACAATTCAAACCTTAACCAGAGCAAAATTTCTAGACCCAGGGAGATGTGAGCATATGAGACTTTTTGAAGGAGGTATTTCTAAACTCCATTGGTGGAAATGTTTTGCGGGGCCTCTTGGTCACCGAAATGGGATTCAAATTTATGTGTGGCCACGTGAATTTGTCTGAGGAGACATTGAAGGTTTTTCTGATATTCTCACGGAAACCTGTGACCCCAAAAAGGTTATGATCAACCATCGCGGAGTCACCTATGTGGTTCCCGTGTCAATCCCATTATTGCTCTGAGGAAGCTGAAGCTTGGAGAGTTATGTGATTGTCCAAGTCACTGAGTTGAAAGACAACTGCGACACCAAAACAGGCTGAGAACCACTGTGAGCTGCACCTGAGGGGGAAACAGGCCTCCGCACTTCCTAGAAACACTCACCCTGGGGTGGGCCTCGCGGGCGTGCAGAAGCAGCTGGCTGACGTGCCCGTTTTCTCTGAGTGCCTGGAGTGGGGGGCTGCACGGAGCACTTGTCCTCATCCTCGGCCGCACTGAGAGGTCCCGGGGAGCTGGTAGGACGCGTGACGTCTGGGCTGTGCTAGAGCACTAGGATGGATTGGAAATCTCTTCAAGTGGTCCCAGCGTGCAACCAAGTCTGAACATCAGGGACCATCGGCACCCGGAATGACCAAGAGAGACCAAGTGCGGGTCTTGCAGTTGGGTTCTGTCTCCAGCCGTGCTCGAGGTGCCAACCACCTCCACAGCCCTGCTGGCCCAGATGCCTCATCAGGACTGGCCTGGCCCCCTCTCTGCCAGTCAAAGCCCATCCCTGGGGAGACACCCGTGGGAAATGCCCCTCCCTCGTCTGCTCCCTCAGTGCACCTCTGCCCCTCGCTGAGCTCTGTTCGCTGTGTGTAAATCCCAAGGGCCCTTCCCAGAGGGCATCTCTGAATCCTCACGTTCCCTTCAAAGCCTGGCCCGCAGTAGTTACTCGGCAAGTGCTCCCGGGTGGATGCATAATGAACACTTGCCCTGAGGGTATCACAAGCTTCTTAGCCAACACTACTTTCATTTTTCATGTTAGTCTTCCTGCTGAAGTCAGGACACTCTTTCGGGCTCAAAAACTGATTTCCAAGCCAGCCATTGCAGCACGTACCCCACACCCTAGCAGTTTGGAAGGCGGAAGCAGAAACCCAGCCTAGGCAACCTACAGACCCAGTGCGATACTGTCCCAAAATAAAAAATCAAAATACAAAGGACAGGATGTGGCTCAGTGCAAAGTTCTCGGGTTCAGCTCCTAGTACAGTGGTGCCTCGGCTCACGAGCGACTTTGTTCGTGAACAAGTTGGTTTACAAACAGAAGTGCTTGACAAAATCTCGTTTTGTTTGAAATCCTTCCATTGGATGGAGAACATGAGTGGGGCCGTCTGTTCCAGAATCATGGGATGAATTAAGTTCTTGAACAAAGGTACCACTCTATCACCCCAAAAAATTTAAAAAAGAATTTCTAGCACAGTTTCTGGGTCAGGCTGTTTTCTAGGGTTCTTTCATTTCTCCTCAGGAAAGAAAAGCAATATTTATTTATTTACAATATTTCTAACCTGTAAACAACGCCATTTACAAACTGCTGACCCAAGACAACTGAAGCGAGCAGCTTAGTCGTGGAGGGCACCGCCCTCTTTAGACGTTTCCGCCGCTCTTCGGCCTGGGCAGGAGTTGCTGGCTTTAGTTGTGTCTCTGCTTCTCACAGCCCAGTCTGTCTTCAGTGCTCTGAAAGGGTTGCAAGGAGGTCCTCACAATACACAGACCTCTCACTCGTGAACCCAACATTGGAGGACACGCTAGAGGTGGACGGGGCAGGAAGATGTTCTTGCAGAGAGGGGTTTATCACTTCCGCCTGGTTTGGTGAATTTGACGAAGGAACAGGACCACACAGACCCCCAGCCCGCCTTCTCCTCTGAGGACCCACGCTGGGACCCCAAAGCCACCTGCACGCGGGCGGGGGAGGGCGGCGCTGTGGGGCGGCTGTCTCCACGCGGCTGGACTCGCAGCCTTCCACCGTCCACACCGCGCCCTGAGCCTCGAGACCGTCGTGGGCCTGAGCCTGCGGCCTGCAGCTCACAGCACTGAGACTGCGGCTTCGCATAACGAATCGCGTGCCTTTCCCACATCGGGGTGACGCCGGCGCCCCACGCAGCCCCTGGGCCTCTCCCGGGAGGGTCTGTCCGCGGCGCCCGCGCCTCTCCGGCCTCCTCGCGGCTCCGTGTCTCCTTCCCGTCCACTCACGGAGCCGGCGTCACCCAGAGCTCTGCCGGGGTGCGTGCTGGGATTCGGCTGGAGCGGGGCCCCCCGCCTTCCGTGGGTGCGGGCCGTGGGGCCGGGGCTCCCCCTGGGTTCTGAGGGTGGGGCCGGCTGGAGGCAGGGTCGCCCCGTGCGGCCTGGGAGCCCGCGCCTCCCCGCAGCTGCTCCCGCCCGCCGCGCTGCTGCCTTTCCTCGGCCGGGGGACCGCACCCTGCGCGCCTCCCTCGCGGCCTGGGACTGCGATTGACTCAAACCGTGGGCCAGACGGACCCTTCCTCCTTCAGGTTGTGTGTCCGGGTTTGTGCCCCAGCGATGGGAAAGCGACTGAGACAGCACGCTGCAATCCTCTCTCCCCGCTTTCCGGCTGTCTGTCTCTGTCTCTGTCTCTGTCTCTGTCTGTCTCTGCTGTCTCTGTCTCTGTCTCTGCCTCTGCCTCTGTCTCTGTCTCTGTCTCTGTCTCTGTCTCTGTCTCTGTCTCTGCTGTCTCTGTCTGTCTCTGTCTGTCTCTGTCTCTGTCTCTGCTGTCTCTGGCTCTGTCTCTCTCTGTCTCTGTCTCTCTCCCTCCCGACCTTCTTCCACCCATACACAAAAACTCTCCACATTTTTGTCGAATGCATGAATAGCTACATGAAAGAGCACTGCGGGCCCAAACTAACTCATTTGAGGTCTCTGTCTCCTCACGGCCTAAGACTCTGGATGAGGGAAGAGAGGGATCTTAGTCCTCGTGATGGCCCCCAAGCCACTGCGGCCCTGGCAGGTAGCTGGCTGTCAGTGTGGAATTAGACAGTGCAGGGCAGACATGGCACTGTCACACTGAGGCCCAAACCTCCAACTAGTTCCCTTGTTCCACATTTATTTGTTCTGAAAATCTCGTTGGGTGTTCACTGTATTTCAGCCCATTTTCTCTGTGTGCCCTGTCCTCTCTGTAAACTGTGAAGTCCCCAGGGAAGGAACCCCACCTCCTATCTTGGCAGTTTTCCTGGTCCCCAGAGAGATACTTTCATCTTGATGAACGGAACAAACACTATGTAGATCTGGCTGAGTATTGGACCATTGTATACCTTAAAAAAATGACTTTCCTTTTTATTATTATAGAGGTAATAAAATTCATATTAGAAAATGTGTAAATTGCAAAATAGTAAAAAGAGAAATATTTTTTAAAGCCCCATCCTAATCCTAGTGCTCAACAATTATTCAACATTGGAGAAGTTTAATTTTACTTGAATTTCAAATGATAAGAAGAGATTGAAGAAATTATTCAGTTTCTGACAAACATCCTTTTAACATAAGAGATCTTGATTACTGAATGAGTTCTTGTTTTCTCTGTTTTCCAAGATGATAAATATCAAGGTATTGGGAGTTGATGTCCATGTGTTTCACTACAGATTTCTTGTAAGTGTGACTTTAAATTTCCAGCTAGTTAAACTTAGTCAAGGAATAGTAAACGTTGCTGATATCAGCCAAACAAATCAGGAACACTTAATTTTTCTCTAGTGACATAAATAAAAATAGTGTGCTTACACTAATTTTTATGACTATTCTTCAGCAAAGATTAATAGGGAAAAGCCCACCCATGAGAAAAATAACTGATTAAAGTGGCAAAGCACTTTCAAGAAAGACAAACAGACACGCGGGGAAGTTGGGAAAACATCGTGGGTTCCCGTTACACCTCCAAAGTGGTCGTGTGAGAGAATTGCTTGGTTCTGCTCTTCTGAGCTACCGTAACATAGAGTTTTACATAGCTTATTTTTGCTAATATGTACTGAACACCAACATAGGCCACATGTGTCCAAAACTTTGCACATTTTAGTTAACCACATTCTCACACCGCTGTCATTTTGCAGGTGGCAAATCAAATAGATAGGAAGGTTGAGTACCAGAGTCAGTTTGTAGCAGAGGAAAGGTGGAGATTTTAGATGAGAGGAGCTCTTTTTTTTTTTTTTTTTCCATCTTCAGGAGATCTGGAAGGGATCTTAGAGAAATCATCAAGTGGAATCATCTTGTTTCAGGATCAGGAAACTGAGGCCAGAACAACTAAAGACACTCACGACTTCTCAGGCAGTTAGCAGCGCACATGGACTTTCCACCGAGTCTCCTCATTCTTACTACAGTGCTGGCTCTGCAGTTCTAACCTGCCTTCAGTCACACAGTTTATCCCAGGACCACATCCCCTGCCTCTCAGTCCACTGGAAGTGCTGGCGTTTGCGCCACCGGCGTTGCCGTCTTTGGTGTGTGGGGTCTCTTGCGCCAGCCCCTTGTCTCTGACGCTGGGAATCACCAACGTCATGTGTTAAGAGATGGACTGGAACACAATGAGACACTCAACTCACGCTGGTTCTGGAAGCACCAGGCAGTGCTGTGTGAGAAAACCACCAGCCCCTTTAACTTCACCCTTGTCACTTGCAGTTAAAACCAGAGGTGACGAGGTGCCACGGGGAATAGCTGCTTTGTTTGCTTAGGGAAGCACCAGTGCCAGTCAGCAAGTGTGGGCGCAGCCTTGGGCTCAGCTTTGGAGGACCCCTGCCTTTGTGCCTTTGTTTTCAACACCAGCTTCTTGTTGTTTTTTAGCAAAGGTTGGTGGTGTTCCTCAGGTTTCGCCCTTTCAACATCTGAATGTCATTCCTAACGGAGTTTTTTCTCCACTTCTTCACTTGGTGATGACAGGAGAAACTGCTAGCTTTAAAAAAGTTGATTTAATGGTCCACTTGCAAGAAGCCACACAGCAACCAATCTGTTCTTGAGATTTGGAGTTTCTTTGATTCTTCTTCTTCAATGACTTATTGAAATTGTCTTTAAAATGTGTCTAGAATGGGTGTTGTACACTCTGCCGATGGAACCAGACCCGGGATTTCCATCCAGGTATTTATTTAATTGTCTCTTCTAATTCCCTCTCCTGACACTCATCTTGAAGTTTACTTTTGCCATTTTGTTGGAATCGCACTCCACCCCTGTCCCAAACATTTAACTCCTTTCAGATCAGTCCAACCCAAACCTGCATTTCCCAGCTGGCTCTAAATCAATGCCAGACTGCATGATATGTTAGCAGTGGCGCAGACTGCAGGGAGAAGAACCCTCCTGGGCAGCTTCAGAGACTCAGATGAACGCAGCATTGAGTCTGGGCTTAGGCAGCAGTGCCCATGCCTGCAGATGAGAAAGGCTCGGAGGTGAGCACAGAAGCTGATTATCAGAAAACGAGAAATACTGGAAGGAAGGGAGTCCTCGCAAATTCAAGGCTCTCCTGAACTCTTCCCATTTGAACTTGGTCCCAAACAAGCACAGAAAGTGTGTTCAAGTGGTGTGTCTGTCTGCTGGTCTGAGCTGTTGTGTGGAGCTTCCTCCATGGAGGACCAGCTGCTCCTCACAGAGGGGTCCCTGGTGATCTGTGAGATGGAGCAGAAGCACTGACTTCGCTGTGTGGCTGTGCGTGAAGAACACCTCAGGAAGGGATGGGCATTCATTCCTGGAGTATCCATGCTACACACTCAAGCCTTTTATAAGACAATTGCCTCTCCTCTGTGTGTCAGAGGAGTGCTGTCCATCCACTGTAACGTCAGTGCTGCAAACCGGAGATGCTTCCTGGGGTATTTTACTGTCGCTATGACCAACACACACACAGGCTTTGGAATCACAAAATTGAATCCTCTTAGAAGACTTCTGGTGTAGCTTTCAAGCTCAGTTAACTTTTGCCATATAACAAACTATAGAGTCTTAGTGGCTTAAAACAAAATATGTATTATTTCTCAAAGTTCTGTGGGTTGGCCAAGCAGTCTCCCGCTTTCCTGCTTTGCTTGGGCTCAGCCATGTCACTGCTCTCGTTTGGAGGGGCAGCTGGGCTTGAGGTCCTCAGTCGCTTGTCTGGCAGTGGGTGCTGGCTGTTGGTTGGGGACCAGTGTATTTCTCCACGTGACCTTTCATCTTCTGGAAGATTATGTCACACTGTTTATAACATAAACTTGGGGAAGCATTTTAAGAGGGAGAAAGCCACAAGGCTTAGCTCTGTAAGTCACCTTCAGTGAATTTAATTGGACAAAGAAAATCATATGATCTGCCCAGATACAAGAGGGTCCTGTGGAAGGTTGGCAAAGTCACATTGTAAAGAGGAATGTGAGAGGAAAGGAATTATGGGGTCTTCTTTGTAAACCATCTGGCACCTTTCCTCACATACCAATAAAGACTGAGACATAAAGTGGTTATGCAGATGTGGTATTGCTATGGTCCTGATAAAAACTAGGTGTCCTAACTGTTAGTCTATTTGTGCTAATTAACTATCTGTTGCTGTGATCAAATTCCTTAGGCAAACAATTTAAAAGGAGGCTCACAGTTTCAGAGACTCCAGTTCATGGCTGCTTGGCACTCTTGCCTTGTGGGACTGTGGCAAGGCAGAGCACCATGGCAGGGAGCACATGGTGGAGGAAGTCTGCCCAGCCAGTGACCAGGATGCACAAGAACAGAAGGGACCAGGGTCCCAGTATCCTCCTCAAGGACACCGCCTCAGTGATCTACTTTCTCTAACTAGGCTGCACCTTCCAACCTTTCCACCACCTCCCAGCAGTGCCATCAACCAAGCACCAAGACTTCGACACATGAACTTGTGAGGGACACTTGAGACCCAAACTGTAACACTAGGGCTGTTTTTACTTTCTAACACACTGCTCCCAGTGGCCGTTTTCAAGTTCATTTATCAATAGTACTAAGTAGGGGTCGTATACCACTGTCAGAAACTGCTGGAGGGTTGAGTGGCTTCAAAGATGAATAAAAAGTAGTTGTTTTTCCTTCAAATAATCTACAACCTGTGCTCAGTGAGGCATCCAAAATAGGTTGAGTAACAAAGTTCTAGGTAGGGCCACAACTTAGTTCTGTAGTCTCTATAACAGTACATGGCTTCCGTAGAAATGAAGGCCCCTTCTTATCTTGAATTCGAAAGGCATTACATGTATTTTTACTGGGAACGTTGAGGTTCATTTCCACTTTCTACAGTCTCCCCAAAGTAAGTTTAAGACTTGAAGAAAGACCGTATCCAAATTATCATAAATCTGTCGGCATTCCAATTCAGAACAGAGGCAAATGGGGCTTCCATGAATCTGCAGCGTTGTATATATCTGGATTACTGTTTTTATCCTTTAATGGGGTGGACCTCAGGGTCAAGTTTTATTATATGCTTTTTAAAATGTAGAGCTGGAGTTTCAGAGATGGGCTGAGAGGTGACTTGAGTTGGAGGGACATTAACCTTCTGACCTCAAAGCCTGATGAATCTCAGGCAGCAATGTGCTCCCAAAGGGAGGTGTTTTGACACCAAGAGGGAGGCCAGATTCCCTGGTGTTTCATTTTAAGGGTTGAAAGGCTATACTTAGGCTTGGCTTTGCCCTCTAACCCACCAAGGCCACCCCATAGCAAAGACCACCTTTAGGACTCCCCACTTCATCTTCTTGGAACTTAGTCATGTTCCTAACTTCGCGTATCTGATACCCATGTGTTTTTGTCAGCTGCTCAGTCCCATACCTGGCTTTCAGTGAAGAACCAGCTGCCGATCATTGACATGGTAGGGGAACGTCAGTTAGTGGTGAAGCCTGATCTTCTATCAAAAAAAGAAACAAATGCTTCATTCTGGAGAAGTGGGGGTCCCACCACCAGCAAGCCTGTTATAACACACTTCCTGAGGCCCCTGAGATCATGCCGGTTACTTTCTGTTCTCTATACTAACTCAGAGTCTAATCTTTTTATGTAATATAATTTCAAAATCCAAGTGGACGGTAGAAACATTTTTGATGGTCTTTACTTTGCTGATGAAAAGCTGAGACTTAGCAGTGGTGGCTCGCCATGTTACACAATTAGTGGCAGAGTTAGAATTTAAATGAGATTGTTAGATCTTTCAACCAGCAAAGATTGAACCAGGTATCAGTTTCTTTTCCCAGAAAATCAATCTACACAGAGCTGGATGGTTTTTACTTTCATAAATCTCCCCAGACCTTTTATAATGCAGCGAGAGGGGCAAGGACTTTGATGGAAAATGTTCTGTCATTGCTGTTCTAGAAATGTGCACAGGAGGGGGGTGTTGGAGAAATAGCATCTGGTCTGAGTCTTGGGCTTAAGCATCTCGATGTAAGTATACATGCTATGAGGTCTTGACCACCTGTATAATCTCCTTGCTTCTCTGTCAAACAAAGAGGAAGAGTAGGTAAGCATTGACCAAATTCATGGGCTTCTCAGATCTAGAACTTGGAAATGCAAGATCTTGATGCAGCAACCAGAGTAAATGCAGACTTGGAGTCACTGGAGGGGGTGATTAGTTGTTTTGAGCATGGCAAAAGGGCCAGTTTGGCTAAGAGGAATAATTCATTTTGGCAATTTTTAATAGAAATAATAATAATAGAAATATAATAATTAGTAGAAATAATAGTTATTTTCTCAACATGACAAAATATGAGAATCAGGATCAAGGAAAGAAAGCTCACTCGTGCTACCACAGTTAAATGCTGCCCTGGAAGGACCAGACCATGCCATTGGCTCTTTAATGTGTCTTGGTTGGAACACTTTTAAGCATGAAAATCCTGCTCTTTCCTGAAAAAAGTGACTCAGCGGTGGAATTTTAGGCATCACTGACAAGCAAGTGCAGGAAATATTTTTGGAGAAGGAGCTCTCTGGAGAATCATCAAACACTACTTTGACATTTCTCTGTTTGTTCCCATCGAGCTATCATCTAGGGTGTCTTTTTTTTTTTTCTTCAGTATTGGAAAAATACCCTACCTCTGAGCTATAGCTCCACCTTTTTATTATATTTCTTTTTATTTTGAGACAGGATCTTACTAAGTTGCTCGGGGAGAGCTGGAATTTGTGATCCTCTGGCCTCTGCCTCCTGAGGAGCTGGGGTTACAGGTATGCACCACCATGCCTTAACCTGTGCTATGGCACTTTATAACAACTCTTTATCTACTTCTTCTTGATTAGATAGGCAGGATAGCTTGGAGGAAGAAGATGGATTCATGAGCAGACTGAATTTCAGCTCTGCCACTTCTAGGAAGGTGCTGGCCCATGCAGTTGATGGGATGAAGTCCCTGGATGTTTTCATGCAAACAGGTATATCTCTTCTGACTGCTTTACAAAATTGTCTTCAGGAACAAATAAAAAATGCATGAATGTGTTTTATTATGGAAGGAAATTTACTAGTGGGATAGGCAGTGCTTGTCCAGCCCCCCTCATCCCGTGCATCTCTGTCTCCTGTGAGCTCAGGCACCCACGCATCTGCACGCACCCTAGAAAACTGCAGCCCTTCCCTAGTACACCTACCCAAGGCCCGCATCGCCAAATCCCATCACCCAGAGCGCATGGCTTTCAGCCTGAGAGCCAGCTTGGAATTGCGTTAGCAGAGCAGGTATGCCTGGGGCTCTGGAATTTTTAAAAGGGAACCAACACCAACATCTCTGAAATAAATTGATTTGGTTGAAACTCTTCCAAAGAAATTACCTTAATTCTGAGACTAAATACGCTGTGTTCCAGCCCAAATGGACTTTTCTTGGCCCATCCCCTGAGAAGTAAACACTGAGGTTTAATAGGGAAAGGGCAGTAGGACTTGCAGTTTTAGCTCACTGATGTCACTGCTTGCTTTTTGAGCCAAAGAACAAGAAAATCCAACACTTCCTTCAAGAGTGAAGGCATCGGATGGGAATGATACAAGTATGTTTGTGGTTTCTCTATATTTTCTTTTAAAGAAAAACACAAGAATTGAATAGGATATGTTATTCAGAATCTTGACAGACATATGTGCTCCTCTTGGAGTGGGGCCACCTGGAAATCTTGGCTGTCTGGTCAAAAAATAAGAGGATCACAGAGGGTCTACTCTAAGCTATGGAAGAATGCAATGCTAGGTCAACTTCGAAAGTCAGAGCCAGGGGGTGAGCTTGAGAGCTTAGGTACAGTTGGACTTTGGACTGAAAGGCAAAGGCTCCTTGTATTGATGAGGAGACAAGAAAATCTAGCTTGGGAGGGTGTGACTTCCCAGGATAGCTGGGTCTCAGTGCGTGAGGTTCAACTGGAACCCCAACCTTTGTGCATATAAATACAGCCTTTGTGAGAATAAATACATTTCTTAAAAACAAGAATGTAACCTTGGGACACTTTGATGCCCAGAGTTCTCACCCTCCCTGGCAGTAATTACTCAGAGTAATTAAGTGACGGGGAGTGGCCCCTCCCTTGTGCCATAAAGTAGCTTACAGCTGACCTCCAGGGACAACTTACAGGCTCCTGAGTTCCAGGGCCTTCACAGGGTAGGTGAGTCAAACACCTGATTTTAAACATCTACTGGAGCATACCATCTTGATCCATTCTTGGTGATTTCCACTCCAGAGTACAGATCGCTTGGGTGAATTCAATTTGATTCCACCAACCTGAGCAAGCTGAATTCTCAGCTGCTATCAGTGCTGGGTTGGAGGATGAGCGGGTGCTCCCATCCACGGAGGAGACCGTGGCCGCTTCATCTTCACAACCCCAGCTCCCGGCACATACAAAACATCGAACCAACATTTGGCGATTGACTATAGATGGCTAAAGGTTGTCCTGGTGGTGGAGGAGCTTTGATTGTGGAGAAGAGGGGACAATCAATCTTCCTGGGGTGCAGAAAAGAAAAAGGTCAAAGAAACCTTCAAAGCTGATATTTGATCTGAGTCTTAAAGGAAAACACATTGGGGAGCAAATAATCATCCATTTGTCTATTTAGGTTTCAGGTTATACTCCCAGACATTAAGGGGCAGGAATATGTGCATAAAACACTCGCATTTCCTTGATGTGGAAAGTGACCCTGGGCCACAGTGGGTCTCTGGGGGCCCAGCTTGTGACCACTGGAGCTGCTGCATCTGTCCCTGGGCTGGGCTGTGAGCAGTCTTCCGTGGCTGGAGCCCCAGCCTTGGGGCAGCCTCACCTGACTTCCTGCCTTGCCCTCGCTGGGTCCTGGGCCAGGCTGTTGTGCTTGGCCAATCTCCACCCCCAGGGTATGCTATTACTCAGAAACTCCCAGCTGTTCCCAAGCCCCACACTGAGTTTCCAAACAAAACCTGTGAAAACAGATCTGATGTGGCAGCTTCGGCTACATTTGGCAACTGCACAGGCCCACAGTCCACCAGCAGCCTCCTGAGGCCCCGCTGCTCCAGATGCGGCTGGAGCCTGGACCGACACTGTCTTTGGGGCACATCCAGGAAAGATTTGCCCCGGAACTCGTCGGTTCCGTGCTGATCTTCTGTCTCCATCCAAACCAAAGGCAGCTGAATGTCTTTGCCCTGTCCTGCAAACACAGACTCATGACTGCACCCGTGAGGCAGGAGACCCCGTCTCCAGGGGATTCGGGGTGCCTGCCATGCTTTGGATGGGGAACCCAGTGTCCACGTGAGACCTTCTCTCGTCTCCCTCTCATCATACCAGTCATCCTGTCCTCTCTGCCTTGGGTTCTTCCTGCTGTTGTCCCATATTTTGTGCTATTGTTCCCTTTCAGGTCCTGCCTCTTGCCTGACTTATGTGCACAAAGTTTCTTTAGTCTTCTCCCCCCCACGCTGTGTCCATCTCTCAGAAGCCTTCTGTGGCCAGACCCAGCTTTCTAAAGTGAACACTCCCGATGGTATCATATCCTGAGGCCAGGCGCTCGCCCACTCTGCAGTGCCCAGACACCTCAGCCCAGCATTAACACTGTCTTTGCTCAAGGCCAAGGGGGCAGCGCGACCTTCGCTGCCCACTCCTGGTACAGAGGTGTTCTGGGAGCCGCTGCCTGGCCAAGTCTTGCGGCTGCCATCCTCACCCCTGCCCTGCCTCATTTCTAGATCTGCAAAAGAATGATGGGAGGAGGGCGCGCTTTTTCTGCCCCTCTGTCATTCCGTAATGGAAACCAAGGCTCCAACCTCACCCACCCCAGTAAAGGAGCCACCGAGTGGAAGAAGTGGAGCCCCAGAAACTCCACTCCACTCAAAAAGATTTTGATGACAAGGCAACAGCTTTCTGGTTTGTTTTGAGAAGGAAAAGTAGACATCTCTTGTCCTAAGCCTTTGGAAGTTTTGGGTTTATTTTTGTCTTAGCTTATAATTCCTTTACAAATCCCGACTCAATGGCCTTGCAACCCTTACTGCTCCCGACTCACTGTTCATCGCTCTCTCTACGCTGAATTTGCTGCTCTTCACCCACATGGCTTCCCTGCCAGGTTCCACCCCACCCCCTCTCTGAGGTGCCATTGTCCCCTCCTCTGAAAGTCCACAAGACGCAGGTGACACCCCGGCTCTGCTCCCCTTGCACTGGCCCTGCAGGGCTCTGCAGCCCAGGCCTCAGAGTCCAATCACATTCCCTGGTCCTCCCCTGTCTGCTGCTGTCTGTCACCACCAGAGGTGTCCATCTCCCCTCTCCCCTAGCAGCTCTCCAAACATGGGATGTTGGGAGACGAGGTGCTGGTCACTGTCCTCACCCCAAGAGCATCCTAGAACCTTATGCTTAAGGCCACCTGCTTCTTATAGAACCAATGACTGACAGAATGAGTAGCAAGTGCAGGATCCTCTTGTGGCAAAATGATAGGGTCAGCAGTCCTGCAACCCTGCCCTCCCATCTCTGCCTGCTCTGTCCTCCCCTCATGTGTGAGTAGCCGGGTGTTAGAAGCCAGACTCATGGGGGTTGAACATAGACCCTGCCACTGCCTTCCACTGCATGAGTGTGGGCATGGCCTTTTGCCTCTGTGTCTCAGTTCCCTCACTGCTAAATGTTTAATCAACTATGGGAGCTGTTTTGAGGATAGAGTGAGTTCATACTTGTGAAGTTCTGAAAACAGACATGGGTCATTGTAAGCATAATCTGAGTGTTTGCATTGCAGAGCTGTTTGTTAAACTGTCTCGCTTTTCTTTCTGTATAATTGTTCCCTGGATGTCAGAACCGAGGTCACCCCACAGCCTGGGTGGTGGAGGGCTCCCTTTGTGTGTCACTGACTATCAGCAGGGACTGCCTGAACCCCTGTGGGATGGGGCATGATGGACCATGGTCAAGGTACCATTACTCCAAGAGAGGAAACCGGCGTCCCCCCACATCCTAAGAATGGAGATGTTATGAGGGCTTGTAAATACGGAAGAATGAACACATAATTGTGGTGGTTCAAGTTGCTATAAAATAAGTGTTCAGAAATCAGATGTATTCTACAAACTTAGGACTGGAAAACAAGAGATTATGTACTACATACTCTTTTTTAATGAAGGAAGAAACCAACACCCTAAAGGAAATGTCTTACCCAAGATGCCACAGTTGGTTTCCTTAGAACAGGTCAGAAACAGGTCCGTGACTGCCAGCCCAGCCTTCTTCCTTGGGCATCTCAATTGCCAACCTCAAGTGAGTCTCATCACACTTTCACATCTCTGCCTTTCATCCAAGAACCGTCAATGGCGCCCCACCAATTTAAAGACCAAGGTCAAATCTCTTATGTGTATTAAAATCATCCATAGTACAATTTCACCACCTGAATACACTAGTGCTAGTGATGATGTAAGCGTGTGCAGTCCTTTTAGAAAGATTGTGGCAATGTGGATCAAGAACCATAAACATGCTTTTATCTTGCAATTCTACTTCTAGACTCCTTCCTGTGAATATATTTCTTACTATAGAGAAGTCTATCTGTATAAAGATATTCATTATAACGGTATTTGTTACACAAAACTGGAAAAAGCTAAATGTTTATAGATAATGGAATTTTAAAATAAATTATGATATGTCCACCAGATGAACTATTAAGTAATTATTGTATATGATGGACTATGAAATAGCATAAGATATAATTATAAGATGCAAAGTATGATTATGATGACATGCAAATGCATGTAAGATAAAAGACTGAAGTAATGTAAGTATTGTTGTATGGGAATTTCTTTTAATTGTCCAATGCTATGTGACAGCCGACACTTTTCATAGTATCTAAAGCTTAATCCTTTTTTTTTTTTTTTTTTTTGGTACTGGGGATCGAACTCATGACCTTGTGCTTGCCAGACAGGCGCTTATGCCATTGAGCTAAATCCCCAGCCCAAAGCTTAATCTTTAGGGTTTCCTTATTACTTGCTATAGGATAAAGGATGTCAGAGCATCACTCAAGGCTCTAGCATCTCATCCTAGCTCCTACTTTTTCTCCTCATTTCCCTGGAACTTTTGTTAAATTATCCTTACAGTCTTTTTATGCTGGTACTGGGTTGTATCCTAGGCAAGAAGGAAAATTTGGGGTCAGTGAGTGTCTTAGTTACTTTTACATTACTGGAACGAAATACTCCACATCCAAAATTAAAGGAGGAAAGTTTTATTTTAGTTTAGTTTCTAGAGGTTTCAGTCCATGGTCAGTTGGTTCCAAGGCATGGTGCAGGGCTCAGGGGCATCACAGAGGAGAAACAGTCCATAGCAGGGCAGGCAGGCAGTGAAGCAGAAGCCTCACTTTCCCTTTTATTCCACTTACATTGAAGCTTGTTGGGTGATACCACCCATATCCAGGGTGGGCCTTCCCAGTATCCATACCCAGAACTATGCTTATCCAATCAGTGGACTAATTTAGCTATTGTCATACATCCTTAGTCTGTATTCACACACCCTAGATTCAGCCGCCTCCAAAGGCCCCACCTATGAGCCTATGAGGCTTTGGGGGGACAGTTAGATACTAGCCATCAGAGCATACATTTTGCTACCTTTCTGCCCATCCTATACAGACTTTCTGAAGATGCAAGTCATTATTTATGATCAATTTATACCAGGTTCTTGAACTTGCCTATTGTTGAGGCCTGTGTACGAACTGGGTTCCTGTGTTTTTCCTGTAGGTCCTGATTTTTCTGAGCCTAGCAGAACACAGCCTACAGATCTGCCAATAAACCTCTCTTTCTTAGAATCATAAAAGTAATGTTGTTTTATAATGTGCTCTATTAAAATAGCATGAATTTGGGAGAAAAAAGTAAATTCAAACATCTGTGAGGCTAGCAGACCAACACTCTCATTTTCTATCCTTCGTCATTGGCCCAGGACAGAGATAGAAACTTGGAGTTGGTGTGGGAAGATGAAGGTGGTCTCGGAGGAGCAAGAGCAAAGAGCAAGAAGTGAAACTCCCTGATTTTTAATCAACACTGAATCTCTCTGTTGCACTCTGAGTTCCAAAAATTCTTTTAAAAATCTCAATTATTTAAACAAATCTCAGCATGAATGCGCAATATGAAGCACAAGAAATAAATACTCTGCGAGGGACCTGATTAACACCTAGAAATATTAATAGATATAAAGAGCTCCATCCGTCGGGTGACCATGTGTTAAGAGCTACACTAAGTCCAAGTACCAATGAAGGAACCAAGACTCCAGAGATTAAGTGAGCATCCAAGGCTTCAAAGCCTGGTGAGCAGTAAAACTTCTCAAATCAGTTCGGTTTGAAGGCTGCCTTTGTATTATGCCTGGCTGCTTTGTCTGCAGACTCCCGAAATAGGGGCAGGAAATCGTGGATTGTCAGTACACACTGGATAAATGTCTGAATATTCCACAGATTAGATTCATGTTTGTTCTCAACTCAGCATTGGAAGTCAGAATATTCCAAGCAGGTGTAGGAGATTTAGAGGAAATATCTACACTTTTTTTTTCTGAAAAAAAAAAAGAGAAGAGAATGAATGAATGAAAGGTGTGAAAAGTAAAATAAATGAAATAAAAATTTAGAGGAAAAGTGCAATGATTGGGGCATTACCCATGGAGAGGAAAGAGCTGAAGGCAGTGCTCCAAAACCCCTTCTGGTCTGTGGCGCGAGGAGGAGTGCAGGGGGAGAGGGCGCCCAGCTGGAGGGTGCAGGAGGCCCGGACTCGCTGCGGTGGCCTGAGACTCACCGGGCGAAGGGCCAAGTTTTGTGGAATAACTGACCGCCGGGTTTTGGATGGCAACCAGCGCTGACCACGAGGAACACGCAGGGAAGGAAAGAGCTACAGAGCTCACCAGCAGCTTGGTGCGTGGAGCCTCCTTCCCCTGCTCGCTGAGCGTGTATCATCCAGGGCTCTGCCACGCAGAGCTCCTCTCAGCCTCGGCCTCGTCTGTCACAGCAACTGGAAATGCCATTATCCGGACAGAGCACCGAGTCTCAGTGGATAATCTGACATCATAGACCATGATGGATCATCTCAGAGCAGAGGCCCTGACAAACACACATGCTTTCCCTAAGCCAAAGATGATGTCACATGCACTCGGGTCTCTCCATGGAAGCTGCTGTCGCCAGCAGGTCAGGCTCCAAGGGGAAGCATGGAAGGCAGCAGAAACCAGGACGTTTGCAGCTGTCCATGGAGGACTGAGCCACACGCTGGGGGCCAGGACCGGGAGCACTGGTGTGAGGCCCACAGGCCACTCCCTCACTGTGCCTTCTGGTGGATCGCTTTGTACTCTTACCTTTGCCTTTGAATCATCAAAGTTAAAGCTCTTCTTTTTCAAACACTTTAAGTAAGTGATTAAATAAAGAATATCTCTTTTATCAAGCCTGCCATACATTAAAAAATCAAATAAGCAGAGGAGAAAGCTATCCACCCGAGGGACGATCCTACCTTACTTCAAGCCTTACTAGAGTGATCACGAAATTCCCCAATACCCTTGGCGCTCAGGTCTACATTTACATCTTCCCTTACTCTAGAAAATATAAAATGATGTCCCAGAAAGAAATTCTCAGTTGACTTACATGGGCGTAACTGCACGAAGTTTCTGATCCTTTTTCTTCAAAAGCCATCCTTGAGGGGCACACTGCGCACGGCCGGCTACTCAGGTCAGGGCGAGGTTGTGGTTCAAGTGTCCTGGCTGTTACAGAGAAAGCACATCCCTAGGCCCCCGTGGACTCTCCATGGAAGCTGTCTCTGTGTCCGCTCGTTTTCCAAGGTCCTCTGTACACGGAGAGCAGGCTGCACAGTGTCACTGCCATCCCATAGCACTCTTCACGCCTGGCTGAGAGCCTGGATCCCCAGAGAAACTCTGTAGGTGTTTTGTGAGGTCCAACATTTGCTTGGGAGTGTTAGAAGGCCACGGAAATTGCTGTGAGCAATTGCAGTGGCGGTAAATGAGCCAGCTTCCAGCCGCCGGCCATGGAGAAGGCTCTAGGTGGAGTAGCTTGGACTGGATGCCAGCGGGGGCTGCACCAGCCTCCGGAGAAACTGGAAACTTCCGAATGCAGACATCCAGTTGATAGCCACTGCTGCCACCAGGAAGTGGCCGTCACCGACATGGATTTCAGCATGCAGGGGAACCCAGGTAGCATGGAGGTGGGGTGATAACTTGCGGAGAGGCAGACAGTGCTGCTACCTCCATGACTGTCCCCACAAGCTGGCTGGTCATGAGAAATGTTTCCTCTTTGAATCACTTCCTCCTGTTGGTTGATATCTTTTCCTTTAAGAAGGGTGCATTACTTATTGAGCAGTCCAAAGTTACAACGCTGTCGTTTTGTTTATAGCAGAAGATCATCATTCTTAATTTATTGCTGATGCCTTTTCTTTGGTGCAATTTTATTCTACAAATTTATCATTGTGAAGTAAAGTCTAAAACTCCCAAAGAGTTAAGTGGAATTTTAAATATTCTTATAATTATTTCACAATAGCATATGGATTAGTGAACAGCTCAGCATAGAGGATACTAATGGACATATTTACAGGAAAAAAAAAAGTACACATGAAATATGGGTTGGCCAGGTTTAATACACACAGAATACACTTTAATACTTTCATATGGTCTGAATAATATCCCCATATTGATTTTTTCCTTGTTTCTACCAACTCCACAGCAAATGTACGACAATGGCTCATTGATTTATTGCAAGTGTAGCAATGGGTTTATAACAGCATGAATCATGCCGATTGCTCAATTCACCACATGCCTTAATAAAAGTTTCACTTTAATAAAACGGAGCTAAGGCAAATATGCCCAGAGGCTGGCCTGACATTCCTTATACATTACCCTGCCCCAGGAAATTATTGCCGTATATTTTACAGCAGCTACAGTAGACTGGGGGATCAGGATTAAAATGTACTAACTACTGTGATATTTAACCAAACTCCTGTTTTTCCAGTTAACCCTCACAGGTACGAAACGAGTGGAGTAGTCAGGAGGCAGCGCGGTCTGGCACGGGGCTGGCCAGGAGGCGGGTGACCAGGGTCACAGCTGGCCTGTCACCCCACACACGTCCCCAGCCCTTCCAGAGTTGGCCCAAGCACTGCGCAGGAAAGGAGCAGCACAGCGCACAGTAAGCTGCAAGCTCCAGGCGAGCTCAGAAGGAGCGAGCAGAGTCACCCAGGAGAAGCCACACAGGCAGTCCTGTGAACAATTGTACGTTTGCACCAATAGATAATGTTCTCTTTGGAGAAGTGTGAGGGTTTAAATCCAATCATTCTAACACGGCTACAGTACACTCCTCTAAACTATGGATTGTTTCGTGTCTTCTCCAGTAAGGGTTGCAAAACATCTCTTGCCATACCTGTATTCTGTTAGCAGAAGCGAACTGGGGTGGGAGAGCAGGCCACCGCCAACAGCGTGTGCTCCTTGAGGGACGCACCACTCACTCACCATCCATCTGGAAGAAGTCCACTGTCAAGGCTCGTGCACTCTACACTAGGCCAGCATAGCAAGGAGGCATCTTCAAGGGTTCTAATCAATACGGATCACTTGGGCCTCAGGAAGAGCTAGGCAGCTTTGGCTGACTGTCTAATGGTGGACCAGGTACTAATTTCCTCTGGGCCTCTGCTTCGCCATCTGTAAATGGGGTTTACATTGCTGAAGTGACGATGTGAAATCCCTGGGTTTGTAAGACACAGGTGAGTAGACAGGTGCAGATGCAGCTCCCTGGCCCTGTTCCCACCCGTGGTGGAGTAGCTCACCCCATCTGCCCAAGTGGGCCGATCCCTGCACACAGCTCTCCTCGGTCTTTGCCCCCGCTGCCCTTTCACCCGGAAGGGGTCAGGAGCCCATGGGGAAGGTATCGCCTGCCCCAGACCGTCTCTGCTCTGAAGCTCCATCCTCACCTCCAGCGCCCACTAAAGCAGTTTCTGTCCCTTCAGAACCTGGAAGAAAGAAACTGGGCCTGTTTGTCTCAGCTTTGCTCCCCTCAAATTAGACACCATGGACAGCACATCGAAAAGACAATCTGAAGCAAATGACTGTGTGAAAAGTGACGCGTGAGTAAATGAATTAGCGATGCACAGGTCGCATCTCAAAGATTGCTTTCCCAAAAGTGAACTTGATAATAAGTTCTGAAAGAGAGCAAAGACTCGGGAGATGTTGTTGCGAGCTGGGATTTAATTTATGGTTGGAAGCAGCTGCCCGCAGGCAGAATAACGGCACTAACGCGGGACTGGTAATCACACGCTGGTCACTGCGGGCAGGCGCTCTGCTAACCACACTGCCCGCCCCAGGTCGTTAGCCCCGCCACAGCTCTCCGACACAAGTGATTGTTCCCACATTTCAGTTTAATGCATGGACTCTTAGGGAGATTAAATAATCTCACCACAGTTGCACAGTTAGAATTGGCTCCCCTAGGATTTGAATCTGTGTCTTCTTGCTTCTTCCTGGTACTGGGCAAAGAGGAGCAAGTCCCAGTGGCTGCTGCCAAGACTGCCATCTATGGAGGAGGCAATGTTGGAATGCAGGGCCCGGTTCCTTGCTGAGCTAAATCAATCGCTCCCCGATTATCTATAGAAGTTGACTTTCCCTGCCCCACCTTTGGGCTTCGCCTCTTTTTTCTCACGCTTAACGATAGGGGCAGCTGCAAGAAAACCCACTATCATCATGCGAGAGCCAAGCTGTCCGGAGAACTGAAAACCCCAGGGGCACCTGAAGTCTTACCACTCATTAATGGGTTTTCCGGGAACTGTCTTGACATTGAGCTCTGACTACAGCATTTAAGAAAATCCCAAATTTGAAAATAAATAAGCTGGCTGACGTACAGACATTTTACATATGTATTTAATAAAAGAGATTTTTCTTTTCGAAATCTTTGGTAATCTCTGAAATATATCAGCTGCAACCAGGAGCACTGCGTCCCAAGCTGTGATTCATGAAATCCACGGAAACGGATTATGTAACTTGAGTGGGGGAGCCCGCGGCCGAGCTCATCAGGGCTGCTGGGGGTGTGGCCTGCGGGCCCAGGCCCTGTGGTTTGGGCAGTTTCTGTCAGGTTTACCTCCCTGTCCTCCAAGGACATGTTAACCTGATAGCCTCGCCCTTTTAAAAATAGCAGTCTTGAGCATTTTGCCCACAGATGAAGATAATTCAGAGCCATCTTAGGATAAACTGCAAATTGTTTCTTTTCCCTTTCCACTTTTCCATTAATCCATCTCATGATGGGCCAGACACAGAACTAGGCCTTCCTGTGTGGGCTCTGGCTCCACCCATGTATTGGGCAGGTGGACCCCGTGGGGTCATCCAGTGTGACCAGGGCCCGGACAGACGCAAGGACCTCCCCTGGCCCTACGGCTGTGTGATCAGAGCTACGACTACCTCCGAAATCCCTGGGGTTTCTGCTTTGTTCTAAAGTTCATCATGCAATCGGAACTCAAAAGCGTAGTTTTCTCTGCACATGGTGACGTCCATGAAAACAAGAGAGAGTGCGAGGGAAAAAGTATGCTCCTACAAGATACTTTTCCTCTATTTCTATCTCACTTTTTATGACACTGTTTTGGGTTTTTGTTCTTCACCTTTTTTTGGAGATAAGCTTCATTTCATATAAAATTCTCCCTTTTAGCTATTTGAAAGTGTACAACTCAGTGAAGTTTAGTTGTGCGACCATCATCCCATCTAATTCCCAAGCGTTTTTTCATCACCTTGAAAAGCCCTTAGGCACGCACTGTCGTCTCCCATCTCCCTGAGACCCTGGCAGCTGACAGGCTGCTGTCTGTCTCTACAGGTGCACCTATTCTGGATATTTCATAGAAATAGAATTATGTATCGTGTGCCCTTCTGCGACTGACTGTATCAGTGGTATTCCTTTCATTGGCTGAATAGTGATCCATTTTATTATGCTACATTTCGCTCACCTACTCATCGGTTGTTGGACGTTCGAGTTGTTTTCAGCTTTGGACAATTAATCCTGTTATGAACATTCATGTATGAACTTTGGTTTTGATGTTTTTCAGTTCTCTTGGGCTTACCTAAGGAGGAGAATTTCTGGGTCATGTGGTAATTCTACATATCTGTTCAACTTACCAAAGAACTAGCAATGTGTTTTACAAAATAACAGGACCATTTTTACATCCTCCTAGCAATGTAAGAGCATTTCAATTCTTTGTATTTTCACCAATGTTTATTATTTTCTAGGTTTTGGGTTTTTTTTCTTTTTTCATTAGAACTATACTAGTGAGTACGAAATGGTAGCATATTTTGGTTTCAATTTGCAGTTCCATAAAGTTTGACAATGATCAGTGTCTTTTTACTTGCTTATTGACTGCTTTAATTATTTATTTATTTAAACAGAGTCAACTTTTTATTTTTCAACTGTCAAATGAAAACTGTATGTATTCATCATGTGTAATACGATGCTTTGAAATATGTGTATCTTGGAGAATGGCTCTATTGAGCTGCCATCTCTATTACTTCATATACTTCTGTTTTGGTTTTAAGAACACTTAAAATCTACTCTCAGTATGGTTTTTGTTTGTTCATTTTTTTGAGACAGGGTTTTGCTATGCAATTCAGACTGGCCTTGAACTCACTTCGTAAGCCAGGCTGGCCTTGAACTCACAGCAATCCTCCTGCCTCAGCGTCTCGAGTGCTGGGATTACAGGTGTGTATCAGCATGCCTGACCACCGAGCATGTTTTCAAAATAGAATACACTGCTATTAACTACAGTCACAGAGGGGTACAGAAGATATCTCGATTTTACATCTCCTATCTAGATGAAATTTCACATCCATTGACTGCATCCCCTCCTTCCCACGCTCCGGTGTAATGATTTGTGAAGTGCGTGTTCTCCAAAGACCCACATGCTGAAGTATTGCATGACAGCCCATGGCTCTACTGGGAAATAGCGGGACCTTCAAGCAGTAGAACCCACTGGAAAGAAGTGAGGCGGTATGTTATATGTGGAGGGGTATGACACTGAAGGAGGTATTTGGAAGGAGGCCTCCTCTTTGTCTTTTTTTTTATTAGCACAGTTCATGTTTGCAGCTCATAATGATTGCATTCGCCGTGAGGAGTTGGTACATGTACATAGCACCTAATTCTTCTTACTGTACTGTCTTTCTTTTTACATTCTCCTCTTTTCCCTCCTGGCTGTATCTTCCTTTTTCTCCCCCAACCCTCCCTCTCACCTCCATCTGTCTCTTGATCCCTCTCCCATTTGGGAAGGATCTATCTCCCTACCTCTGTTATCTTTTATTTTGTTCTTTACTTATATTTTTGGCTTTTCACATAAGAAAAACCATGTGATACTTAAGCTTAGGTGTCTGATTTATTTTACTTAGCATTATGGTCTCAAGGTGTATCCATTTTTTAAACAAGTAACTCAAGCTTATCCTTCTTTATGGCAGAGTAGTACCCCACTGTGTTTAAACACCATGATTTCTTGATTCATTCATTTCTTGAAGGATGTAAAGGCTGCTTCCATGACTCAGCATTATCAGCTCTGCTGTGTAATCCCGGGCTTGTGCGTGTCACTGTGATACGTCTTTGGCTCTTTAGGAAGATACCTAGAGGGAGAATAGCTGGTCATGTGGAATTTCTAGCTTTAGCTCTTTGAGGGATCATCATACTGAATTTCATAGTGGTTATGTGAATTTACATTCCCACCAACAGCGCAGAAGGGCACCTTTTCCCCGAGGCCTTGGAGCACTTGTTATTACTTGAGTTCTTGATGCAGGCCATGTTTTATGTGTGCAGGATGGAATTTGAGAATTGCTTTAAGTTGCATTAGTCTAATGGCCAGTGATGTTGAATATTTATTTATGCATTTATTGACCATTTGTATTTCTTCTTTTGAGACGTGTCTACTCATTTCATTGGCTCATTTTTTTGATTGGGCCTTTTTGGGTAGGTTTAATTTTTTGAGTTCTTTATATATTCTAGAGATTGTTTCTCAGAGGAGTAGCTGGGAAAAGTTTTTCACATTATTCAGGTTGTCTCTTCTCTCTGTTGGTTGTTTCTTTCACTGTGCAGGAGATTTTTAGTTTGATATGATCCCCTTTGTTGATTCTCATTACTATTTCCTATGCAACTAGAGTTCTGAAGGTCCTTGCCTACATCTTTGTCTTCAAGAGTTTTACCTAGTTTATCTTCTAGCAGATCAAATGCTTCTGTCTTCACTTTCAGATCTTTGTTCCACTTTGGTTTTGTTTTAGTACACAATGAGAGATATGGGTCTAGACTCAGTCTTCTGCGTGTGCATAGGCAGTTTTTCGAGCACCATTTATTAAGGGCACTCTTTTTTCCAGGGTGTATTTTTGGTGCCCTTGTCACAGATCAGATAACTGAATGTGTCTGAGGTTATTTCTGCACCCTCTGCTGTGTTCCATTGATTCACAGGTCTGATTTTGTGCCAGTACCATGCTGGTTTTATCTGTAGTTGTATAGCTTGAAATCTGGAATTGTGTGGTGCCCCCTACTTTACTCTTACTACTCAAAATTACTTTTGCCATTCTGGGGCTTAGTCTGATTCCATTTGAACTTTAGAATTATTTTCTCCAGTTCTGTGAAGAATGGTTTGTTATTTTGTTTGGGATTGCTTTGAATTGTTGTATCAGTTTTGAGAGTATGGCCATCTTGGCTCTATTGGCTCTGCTCATCCAAGAGCAGGAGTCTTTCCATCTTCTGCTGTCTTCTTTGATCTCCTTTCTCAGTGTACTATAGTTTTTGTTGTAAAGGTCTCTCAGTTTCTTAGTTAATCCCTAAGTACTTAATTTTTCTTGGTGGTATTATGAATAATATGTATTTTCTATGACTTCTCTCTCAGTGAGTTCATGGTTGGTCTACAGAAACGCTATCGATTTTTATGTGTTGATTTTGTATCCTGCAGCTCTAAAGAATCAGGTTATCAACTATGTACATCTTTTGTTGGGTATTTTGGATCTTCTATGTAGCAGAATAAAGATAATTCAAGTTCCTTTTTTTCTATACATATCCCTTTTATTTCTATTTCTTGCCTAAATGTGCTTGCTAAGGTTTAGAGTACTGTATTAAGTAGGAGTGGTGGCTGTAGACATACTTTCTCTTATGCCTGAATTTAGACAGAAAGATTTCCATTTTTCTTCATTTAACATGATGCTGGCAGTAGGTTTGTCATAAATGGTTTTTATCAGATTGAGATATGGTCCTCTGGTGCCTATTTTCTTCAGCACTTTTTTTTAAATCATGAGTGAAGGTTGGATTTTCTCAAAGGCTTTTTCTGCCTCTATTGAAATGATGTATTATCTTTGTCCTTGCCTCTGTTTTTATGATATATTACGTTTATTGATTTGCATATGATGAACTATCCTTCCATCCTTGAGATGAGAACTACTTGGTCATCTTTTTTAAATTTTTAAAATTTTTTTGAGACAGGGTCTCACTATGCAGTAAAGGTTGACCCTTGAACTCACTTTGTAGCCCAGGGTGGTCTCAAACTTATAGCAACTCTCCTGCCTCAGCCTCCCAAGTGCTGGGATCACAGCTGTGTACCACCACACCCGGCCTAATCTTTTTGACGATTTGTTGTATTCTATCTGCCAATACCTTGTGGAGGGTTTTTGCATTTGTATTCATTAAAGAAATTGTCTTATAGTTATCTTTTTTTGTCAAATCCTTGTCTTTTGCTGGAATCAGAATAACGTTACTTGCAAGAATGACTTTGAGAATCCTCCTTTCTTTTTGATTTCATAAAAGAACTTGAGGTCTGAATCAATTAGGATTCCCTAGAGGAATATATTTAATATAATATAAATAAATATACAATGTCTGTCAAAAAACTGCATGCACACTTCAGCAGTTTTCCATACTCATAAATGTCTACAAGGTAATGGCTACCACTATGCATAACTCTTATAATTGTAGAGACCAAAGGTACCTTGTATTAATCTCATGATGTCTCAATAAATTTACTATTAAAGTATTTATACAAGTTTTTCTTTTCCTGAAGCATGTATATATTACTTTGGAGGGCTCTGTATGTAGGATTTACAAGGTGGACTTGCAGTGGCTGCCTGCAGAGTCAGAGGTGGAAGAGCATGAGTGGGTCATTTGCTGCTGGAGAGCAGAGGAGCCAGTCCAAGGACAGTAGCCTGGGGCTCGCTGCAGACCCCCATGCGAGTCTGTATCCAGAAGCCAGAGCGTCTGCGCTGGAGGCTGAAGACTGTGCCAGAAGCCTGGGGATGGACGTCCAAGCCAACAGCAAAGACTGGAGCCTTCCATGGGAAACAAGCAAAATAGCCTTTCTTTCCCTTTTGATTCCGTCCAGGGCTACAAGCCTACTGGTTGGTGCTACCCACACCCAGGGGAGCTCTTCCCTCTTCATGACACCATACGTGTTCAGAATTTGTGCTGAGCCAATCAGCTGCGTGCTTCTTATTTATGATGCCACACAGTTAACTATCACAAGGAGTGCTGGTGTTAGATCTTTCCTGAAGTTTTTTTTTTATTGAAAAAAGTAACACAGAATTTCATAACACTATAATAGGAGAATGACAATAGTTAATACATTTCATATTGTCATCTTCCAAGTAGTTACTCAGAGTACAAGATAGGGGCATAAAAAATTTCCAATCAATATTAGCACGAACTTTCTTTTTCAATGAACTAAGAGACAATAATAATATAGCTAATTTACATTTTTCTCCCTTTTCCCTTTCTTTCCTGCCCATTTATCCCAACCTAGTTCCTTTTTCCTTTTAAACAATTTCTTCCCATTTCACAGTACCTATTGTACATTTTAGACCTTATTTACTCTCAATTACACACACTGAGTAGACAATACAATGTTTACACATGTGAGTCTGATTTATTTCACTATGATTATGGTCTCAAGTTGCATCCATTCACCTATAAGAAGTCTCAAGCTTATCCTTCTTTATGACTGAGTGGTAATCCATTATATAAAAATACCACATCTTTTTGTTTTTTATCTATCCCTTGGTTAATGGGTATTTGGATTGTCTCCAAGGTTTAGTTTTACAAATTGTGCTGATCTTAACACGGGTGCATGTATATTGCTATGGTATGATGTTTTCAGTTCTTCTGGGAAAATACCCAGAAGGGGAATAGCTGGATTGAATAGGACCTCCAATCCTAGATTTTGACTAATCTCCACACTGATTTCCATAATGGTTGCACCAGTCTACATTCCCACCAACGGTGGAGAAGGATTCCTTTTCCCCACAGCTCTGCTGGCATTTGTTACTGGTTGATTTCTTGATGGCAGCCATTCTTTTTGGAATGAGTTGGAATCTCAGTGTTGTTTTAATTTCCATTTCTTGAATGACTAGTGATGTTGAACATTTTTTCATATATTTATTTGCCCTGTGTACTTCTTCATTTGATAATTGTGTATTCATCTCAAATGCCCATTTTTCGATTGGGTCTTTGAATCTGGGGGCCTGAGTTTTCCAATTCTTTATATTTCTACACAGAAGTCCTTTGCCTGAGGGACAGTTGACTAATTTTTTCCCATTCTGTGGGTTATCTTTTCACACTGTTAGTGATATCTTCTTATGAGCAAAAACTTTTTAACAAGATGAGATCCCAGTTGTAGATTCTTCGAAGTACTTCCCGTGCAGTTTGGGTTTTGTTCATGGACGCTCTGCGTACCCTTATGTCTTCAGGATTTCTACCTACTTCGTCTTACAGTCAACTTAGTGTTTCTGTTTTAATATTTAGATCTTTGATCCATTTTGACTGTAGTTTAGTGCATGGTGATAGAGTTGTGTCTAGTTTTAGTCTCTAGCACGTAGAAAGCCAATTTTTCCAGCACCATTTAATTAAAAAAGCTATTTTTCTTCCAGTGAACATGGTTGGCTCCTTTGCCAAAGATGAGGTGGCTGAGTGTCTTTGTAGTTGTGTCTGTATCTTCTAATCTGTTTCATGAATCCTCAGCTCTTTTTTTTTTAACAGCACTATGCTGATTTTATCATGGTAGCTTTGTAGTATAATTTCAAGTCAAGGATTGTGATGTCTTCTGCCTTACCTTTGTTGTCTACTATTGCCCTTGCTATTCTAGGTCTCTTTTGTTTCCAAATGAATTTTAGGAACATTTTCTCTAGTTCTGTGAGGTATGCTAATGGCATTTTGATTGTGATTGCATTAAATCTGTATAACAGTTTTGGGAGTATGGCCATTTTCACAAAGCTAGTAGTTCCTATCCAGGAGCGAGGGATATCTTTTCATTTTCTGATATCCTCTTTGATATCCTTTTCCAAAGTACTGTGATTTTCAATATATAGATCTTTTTCTTCATTTGTTAGATTGAGTCCTACATATTTCATAAGTTTGGGTGGTATCGTAAAAGGCATTTTTTCCCTAATTTGTCTCTTAGTGAGTTTGTTGTTTGTATACAGGAATACTATTGGTTTTTGAATGTTGACTTTGTATTTGGCTATGCTGCTGAATTTGCTTATTAACTCTAATAGTCTTTTGGTGGAGTTATTGGAGTCTTCTATGTAGGATATCATGTCATCTGCAAACAATGGTAATTTAATTTATTCCTTTCCTATCCTTATTCCTATTGTTTTCTCTATTGTTTAATTGATCTGGTTAACATTTCCAGAAATATTGAATAGGAGTGGTGAGAGTGGACATCCTAGTCTTGTTTCTGATTTTAGGGTGAAATCTTTCAGTTTTTGTCTGCTTAGTAAGATGTTGGCTGTTGGCTTATCCTAGATGGCTTTTATCACACTGAGGTAAAGACCGTCTATTCTGATTCTCTATAGTGTTTTTATCATCAGTGAATTTCTAGGAATCTGTCCATTTCTTCTGCGTTTTGCATCCTATGCAAGTAAAGATTCTGAAAGTAGGTATTGACAATCTTCTGAATTTTCACAGGATCTGCAGTGACTTCAACATTTTCATTCCTCATTGCATGAGTTTTTTCATTCCTTTTCTTGATAAGGTTGGCTTGGGATTTATCATTTTTGTTTATTCTTTCAAGGACCCAAATGTTTGATTCACTAATTCTTTGTATTGTTTTCTTAGTCTCAATTGCATTAATTTCTGCTCTGATCTTTATAATTTCCTCCCTTCTATGAGCTTTGGAGTTGACTTTCTCTTCTTTTTCTAGAAGCTTGAGGTGCAACATTAGGTTATTTATTTGCACTTGTTCTGTTTCCCTGATGTGAGAATTCACTGCTATATAGTTGTCTCTTAGGACTGTTTTAATTGCATTCCACAGGTTCCAGTATGCTGTATCTGTGTTTTCATTTAATTGTAGATAATGTTTAATTTCTTCTTTAATTTCATCTGTGACTCATTGGTTGTTCAAAAGGGTGTTATTTAATTTCCATGTGTTTATGGAGTTTTTGCAGTTTCTTTTGTCATTAATTTTCAATTTTGTTGCACTATAGTCAGATAATATGCATGGGATAATTTCAATTCTTTTGCATTTACTTAAGAATGTTCTATGGGCTAGCATATGGTCTATTTTAATGAACATCCTGTGTGCATCTGAGAAGAAAGTGTAATCTGATGGTGTGGAGTGTGACACTCTGTAAGCATCTATTTAGTCCATTAGTTCATGTTTGATTTAGTTCTGTTGTTTCTTTGCTGATTTTTTGCCTAGTTGATCTATTTCTTTGTGACAATGGGGTATTAAGGTTCCCCATTATAATTGTGTTATTGTTTATTTGATTTTTCATGCCTATTAATATTTGTCTTATACAGGTGGTTGCTCCAAATCTGGTGCATATATATATATATATATATATATATATATATATATATGATTGTTATCTCTTTCTCTTGAATTTTTCCCCTAAGAAGTATGTAGTGACCTTCTTTATCTCTTTTGATCAGTATTGGCTTGAGGCTCACGTTGGCTGCAAGAAGAAATAGCGATCCCTGCTTTTTTCTGGGTTCCCATTGCATAGAGTATTGTTTTCCATCATTTGATTTTCAGTCTGAGTTTCTTTTTGAGTTAAGTGTGTTTCTTATGTATAGCATATTGTCGGATCCCATTTCTTGATCCATTCTGCCAATCAGTTTCTTTTGATTGGTGAATTGAGGCCATTTACACTGACAGTTTTAACTGATGTGTATTTATTATCTTTGTCATACTATTTTTCTGTTGCTGGTTTCCTGCTTTTTACCTCTGTTTAATTGCTTGCCCTGCCTGGTAGTTTCTGTTTTTGTTCTGAGAATCATGGTCATTTTTGTCTCTGTCTAGAATAGCTTTCAGCATTCTTTATAGGGTTTTTTTGGTGGATATGAATTTCTTTAGTTGTTCTTTGTCATGGAAATATCTTATTTCTCCATTAATTTTGAAAGATAATTTTGCAGTATACATCAGTCTGGGTTGGAAGGTGTTCTCTTTTTCTTTTCTTTTTTTTTTCTTTTTTTCTTTTTTGCGGCACCAGGGATCAAACTCACAACCTCACGCCTGCCAGACAGGTGCTTAAGCCACCGAGCCAAACTCCTGGCACTAGTTTTTTGAGGCAGGGTCGCACTATGTAGCTCAGGCCGGCCTTGCACTCACGTTGTAGCCCAAGTCGGCCTCAAACTCACAATGCTCCACCTACGTCAGCCACCCGAGTGCTGGGATTAAGGAAGGTGTTTTCTTTCAGGACTTGAAATACTTCACTCTAAGCTTTCCTTGATTTGATGGTTTGTGTTGAGAAGTCAGCTGTGATTCTAATGGGCTTTCCTTGACAGATTGCCTATTTCTTTTCTCTCACATTCTGTTTCAGTGCTAAATTTCTGGGATCTTGATTAGTATATGTCTGGGTATAGATTTGTTTTGGTTATGGCTAGTTGGAGTTCTATATGCCTCACTTACCTTTATTTCAGATTCTGTTCCCATGCTTGGGATGGTTTCTGCTATTACTTAGGCAAATAGTTTTTTTTGATCATTTGTGTTGACTCCTGCTTTTTTCATTGACACCTATCAAACTTACATTGTTATTCTTTGCATCATCTTGGAGCCATTGAATTGTTATTTCCTGATTCCTCGTTCTTTTTAAGAAACCTTTCCTTTCATGGTTGTTAGCTATGGTCCTGTCTACAAGGTCCGAGAGTCTATGTTCAGTTTTGTTCAAATGGTTTTTCCAGCTTTCAGTGGAATTTCTTATTGCCTGGATATCTGTTTGAACCTGTTTCATGCATTCTATTCCTTTCCTATATTGTTCATTCATGGATTCCATCATCTTCCTATGCTCCTGTATTTTTTAATCTATGTCTTCTTTAGCTATGCCAAGCAATTCCTTCATTAAGGTTGTCATTTCTCTTTTACCTGAGAGATTATTTATGATATGTTCTCCTGTATATTCTCATGGATTTGTTTCTTTACTTTGCTTGCCGTCTTTTCAGAAATTTTGAATATGTGTCTTCCAATATCTTCTATCTTGATGTATCCTGGACTTGTTCTGGGTGGGCTGGAGGTCTGAGATTGTGCTTTGCTTTACATCACGTCATTTTCACCTTGGTTCATATTTCAGTCTTTCAATCTTCTAGTCTTGCCTGTTGGTCCTGTGCATCTTAGTCACCGTCCTACTGTGTGACTGGCATTCACCCAGTTGCTGGGTCCCACAGTGTAGAGGAGGGGTCAGTCACCTGAATTCCTCCTGTTGCCCATTGGGTGAGTTCTGTATTCTTCCTGGGCTGACTAGCCTAGGAGTATCGATGTGAACCTACAGCTGGCTCATATTGTTACTGCTACTTCAGGCTTTTCCAGGCTGTCCATGGTGTGAGTCCCGGCCGGGGCCCTACTGTGTCACTGGGAGTCTCACTGGCTTGCTCAGGTTCCTGACGGTCGAGGGAGGGCTCGCTCATACTCTTGTTGGTCTGCCAAGGTCCTCCAGGTGGCAGGAGGGGTCGCTGATGCTCTCACGGGCCCGCTGAGCTGGGGGGGGGGTCTGGAATGTCTTAATTTCTGCATTATACTGCAATGATTGTATCAAGATCTAGCTTACATACCATATAATTTACCTATTTAAATTTTACACCTCCATGACCTTCAGTGTGTTTATATCTATGTGTCACCATCACCATAGTTAACTTTGGAACCTTCTTGTCAACTCAAAAACCAGACCATACCATTTAACTGTCATTCCTTTCTGGTTTCTTTTAAATTGATAAAAAGTTCATTGATCATATGTTTTTAATCATACTTTTTAATCATATACTATGTGAAGTTCGAACTTTTGTTTCAGTTCTGAAAGAACTTACAATTTATCTGAGAAGAAAAAAATTAACGAATATGCTGCAGTGTGGTTCTGTCACTTTGGTGCTTCAGCCTGTGGCAGACTGTATTTATTAAATATCTTCCATCCAAATGGACCCTGTGGAATGAGCTCACCCCCTCCTTTGCTGGGAGGTGGAAACTCATTGTAATTTCCTTCTTGAATCTGGGCTGATCTCAGTGGCTGACTGGGTACCGTAGACCTTGCTGGAAAGGTGCTGCATGATGACAAAGAGTAGGTGAGGAGAAGGCTTGAGGCTGTTGTCTTCATCTCTTTTTGCTCTCTGGATGTTTCTGCTGTGGAAGTGTGCTATAGGAACCCAGGGGTCAGGCGGTGACATCAAGCCGTCTTCCAGTTGATGGCCTCCATGAATACTAGCTTTTGCATCGCCCCGTGTGCTGACGCGTGAGTAAAGAAGGCTCCAGAAATCTCCAGTTCTCACCCTCCAGGCCACCCCCAGTCCGTCAGTCTTTTTCTTAGCTAAGCCCCAGACATCATGGAGCAGAGAGATACTACCCTGTCTGAGCTTGGCCCACAGAATCCACGAGCATAGTAAGGTGGCTGTTCTTTGATGTCACTAAATTTGGAGAAGTTTGTTATGCAGAAAGAGATAGCGAGAACCAGGACTTTGATTACTTTATCTTTAGTCCCCTCTACAAAATGCGGGTGTCACATCAATCTTAAAGGATTATTATGAAAAGTAAATGAGCAGATTCATGTGTAGCACTTAAAGCAGTACTTGAGACAGTAAAGTTTGAAAGTTGAAAGAGAAATAAATGAAAGGCAAGCTGTTGTCCTGCTCCTGAAGGGAACACTCATTGCTTATGTAAACGCCCAGGTTTTAGTCCCTTACAAAGTAGTTGTGGAGACATTAGAGGAGTAAAGAGCTCTCTGCTTAGACTGCTAGCACCAATCTTGTTGATTAATTAGTTGACTTGTGCATTTCCTCTTGAGTAATTCTTGCTGACTAGTCATTAAGCAGGTGCTACAAGAGAACAACCAGGTGATGGCTTCAGCCTTGGAAGAGGCAAAAGAATACACTGTCTCTACGGAGTATGCTCAGTGCAGGAATTATAGAACAGAGAACGGGCCCATGACTAAGCTCACAAAGTCAAAGACTTTTTATTTCCAGCAGAGATCTTTAAGGTAGTTTAGACTGGACGGGGCAGTGAGGTTATTGTGGGGAGAATTACAGACAGACAAACAACATGTGTGAGGGTTAAGGTAGAAGCCAGTGGTTGATAAATATGGTTGGAACTGACAAATCCCAGTTAGGGAGGGAGAGTGGGGATGAGGTCTGGAGGTGAGGAGTAGAAGTTCTGAAGGGTGGAAGCCTCAGGAAAGAGGAGCCTGGTGATGCTTGGTCTTCGTGCATGGAAAGGATGGAATCATTTAGCACCTTTACCTTATGAATGTTTACACACACACACACACACACACACACACACGTGAATAATCAGGAGATGTGCTATTCTTTTAAATCTACAGTTAGATTGTCTCTTGGGCAACTAAACTTCTCATGCACAGTGTTTTTTAGCTGCCCACTTGAGTCTGTCCTCTGTCCTGAGAGGGAAAGTGGAGGTTATTTACACATGTGCTTCATGAGTGGGCTGGAGAAAGGTGCCATGAGGAGCTCCTTCAATAGAAGAGTAAGAGTTCTAGAGTGTGGTGATGATTCCTTGACAGGGTGGGTAGAGTGTGCTAATCTGGGTCCAGCCCATCGCCCTAAAATGAGAAAACTCCATTCTTTGCAACTGCCATGTTTAGCAGACAGGGTTTGTAACCCTCACATTGGACCAAGAGGATGAAGAGGAGATGAAGATGATATGGCCAGACTGCGTGAGGGACGGAAAAGCAGAACTCAGCGGGGTTGTTCCTCTGGGGACAGAGAAAGAGCAGGCCACTCAGTGGGGCCTGCGTGAGCCCCAAGGGGGCGAGGCAGGGCCTCCTCAGGAGTTTACAGGTTGATGACTTGGAGGTAGAATCGTTGAGTAACTGGGAGCCTAAGTGAAGGCAGTCATCCAGGGCATCAGAGAGCATGTTCTGGTGGCGATTCAGGCACACGCATTTGGGCACAATCAGGGGATCCTCAGGAACAGTGCCCCTTTGCTTGGACTGCCCTTTAACTAGAGGTCACCTCTTGGGTGAAATTCTTGGGAGTCTAGCAGGAAGTCCTGCTCATACTCTCTTTCCTTGAGCATTTCTCTGAAAGGTGTTTGCTGGTCTTCAAGATTCCCCCAGTTACACTCAAGAGAAGGCTGAGCCAGCAGGTGCCAGAAAGCAAGCAGGAGACCCAGCCAAGACACAGAGCTGGACATACAAGCCCTCTGACGAGGGTAAGAATGGTGCTCAGCTGGATAATGGAGTCCCTGAGTGAGAGGTCGGTACTATGAAGAGGGCAGGTTACCTTTTCCTCTCAAAACTGAGATTAAGTGAGCACTGGAACAAGAAAAATTGTGCAGAACTCCCCCTCTCCAGAGAAGCCGGTCACATAGCCACAAATCAGCAATTTTTGGTAGCTCTGATGTCTGAAACCCATGCTTACATGCCGCATATCCTGTCTTTTCATAGCCTTGATACTTGTATCATGCCCTGGCCCCTCCTGACTGCCAGTCCTGAGGGCCCTGCTGAGGCTCCAGCCACCTGAGGGGAGTCTGGCTCTCAGCCTGGTGGAGCCCCATTTTGCTTCTGGAGAGGGAAGAAGGACCAAGGAAATGTACACAAGACAGCGCAGGAGATGAGCTGAATGCTCCCATCGTGTGGGAGCCCCGTGTTCCTGTGCAGGAAGTACAGCTCTCTGCACCGCGGTCTTCCCTGTGCGGTGGGAGTGGCAGTCCTGCTCAGGGGGCCTTGCTAAAGCGGGTGGAAATGAGGGCCAAGGTGACCGACTTCCGGGAACAGCAAGGCTGACGTCGGTTACGCAGCTTTATGTGAAAGTGTTAACCCACGCAATTTCAATGCGATGTCTACGGGCATCATTAGCTTTTAAAATTCAAAACATAAAATATAACTGAAGCTTTTCCAATTCTCCTAGTCAAAACGAATCAAAGGCTGTTAATGTTTAGAGCATGAATTTGACTTATTTGTGTCTGTTTTTACTTGAGTGATGGTGAAGAGTTAGGCTCCAGGTAAGTTGTAAACTGTGGTCCAGATCCTTTGGGACGTGGGCTCCGAGGGGAGCACCCCACCTCAGATGTCACTCTGTAGTGACTTTACTCAAAGAGTCGGCTCCAATGCAGCCGAGAATGGCACTCTCGGGAAAGTTTTGGTCTCAAAACAACCCAATGGTGTTGGCCCTGCTCTAAAATCAAGATTTCTGATAAAGGTTGTCATGTGGCACAGATTGTTAATTTTCTGCCTAAATTGGGAAAAACCATTGAGCTTTTGCACTGAATCTCAAGGTTCTAAGGTCAATTTTCTATGAAGTTTGTCGCTGTTATCTATCTCAGTCCTTGAAAAATGTATACAAGAAGAATGACAGGACATTGTAATGAAACCACAAGAAGCCAAAACAAAACTCTGTCTCTGTCTTACACACACACACACGCGCGCGCACACGCATGCACATGCACGCCCCACTGGGTAATGCACTGGGAGCACAGAACAGCAAGAAAGCAGAGGACTCGGTCCCCCAAGGAGCACTATGCAGAACACCCCAAGAAGTTGCTTCCCTGTCTGAAGAGAGGGAGCAGCGCGCCTGCCTCCTCCTCCTTCTTGGAATGAATGAGATCTGCATCTAGGTGCTGTAAAATCAAATGTTTTCTGTTCAGCCAATTAAAAAGATTCATGACCCCACACATTTCCTCTCCTGCACGTAGGAAAAGGAAACAACAGATCAGATTCGATGACCCAAGTCCCGGCATCGAGTTCAAGGCTGTGAAGTTCTCCATGTGTGCCTGTGCTTTTGTTGGGATTTCAGCTTCATCTAATAGTCTTAGTCCAACCCCCTGGCACGGTTTTGCTGACTGCTCCCCTGGCTCCCCTTTGTGCTCTCTTCCCCGCACAGTCTCGGGCCGGGACCGCCTCTCCCGAAAGCTGCTTCCTGCTGGGGCTTCTGCCCTGCACACTCTCTGCGGAGCTTCTCAGTGTCAAGATGCTGACACCCACGTCTGCTTCAGCTTCCGGCCGTAGCTGAAAGTCAATAGCTTGATCAATTGTTTCATGAGTGAAAATACTTTTAAAATTAATTGCAAAAAGACAACTGAAAAAGGAAATATTGCTGTGAATTTTGCAAGTATACCAAAGCAGTAACTTCCGGGTCCAAACTGGTGACTCTTGTCTCAAGTGTGCACCGGAGTGAGGGTCAGTGAGATCCCGGGTCCCGAGCGTGCACCGGAGTGAGGGTCAGTGAGATCCCGGGTCCCGAGCGTGCACCGGAGTGAGGGTCAGTGAGATCCCGGGTCCCGAGCGTGCACCGGAGTGAGGGTCAGTGAGATCCCGGGTCCCGAGCGTGCACCGGAGTGAGGGTCAGTGAGA